>DWAJ01004920.1:0-12160 GCA_018238005.1 Eurema mandarina | reverse complement strand
AGTAGACAGGTATATAGTGTTTCATAGCAAAGGGTGTAAAAGAGTTAAGTCTGAAAACTGAAATCATAGATAGCATTAATTGGTTTGATCATGACGCAAACTTTTGTACAAATTATCTCAAGTTTTACATTAATTCTTATATCCCGACTAGCAATAGATATCTACGCGCAATGTACTTTGCCCGCGTGCGCGGTATTTTGTCTGTGGTGGATGGATTGTTTAAAATACATCTCTGTATTTTTTAGTATTATTGTTTATGTATTTATTGAGATATTTTTTTTAATCATATCAAAGCTTCATTGAATGTTATATTAATACACCTATGGCAATAATGCATTTAAGATATAAACCTTTCCCTTCAATAACTTTATTCATTTAAGTTTTCAATATCTATGGATAGCCTGAAAGTGACTTTGTTTAATTAATACCATGTAGAGAATAAGACATATTATATAATAAATAGTATGATTGTATTATATAATTTTGAACATACATTTGCTGTATTAAATGTCGTATTATTAATAAATAATAATACCTCTTGATGCAGGGTCACCGTCGCATGGTGACATCGGTGGCGTGGGCGGAGGAAGTGACGTCAAACATTAACTTCTTCAGTTGCGGCTTCGACCGCTGCATCCTCGGCTGGTCCATACAGCCTTCCAAAGAGAATTGAACATACCCTTCTGTGAACACAGTGATCTTGAGAAATTAGCTTAGCATTGTGAACCCTATCTCTATGTTGAAATAATTTGTGAAAGAAATACCTTTGTGTGAGTATACCTTGTGAGTGTATTAAAGGTTATGTTATATCTGTATTAGGGTTAAAATGAAACACATTGTTAACAGTGTGATTTTACCTTTAGAAATCTCTTGGTTCATAGCTTATCTGAATTCCTTATATGTTGAAGAAGTTATGATTACATTCTAAGTACATTTTTAAGAGTGATGTTCCAATTATGTAGGAATTTTGGAAATTGTTATTAAAAATTGCGGAAATATATACTGGTCTTCTACATAGATGAGAAAACATTACCTGGATAAAAATAAGCTTTGGACTTATTACTATTGTTTTTATAGATCTCTGAATTTAATTGCTTCTCATAATTAATTGACTTTTTAGAATATGTGCATTAATTAGGTATGCAATGTGTATGACATGATTTTAGTTCCTTTGAGATTTATAGCATTGTATCAGTGATTGAGTTATTAAACAACAATATAAATTTAATAAAAATACTGCATAAGAAAAAAGCACTTAAAAAAAATGTTAGCAGCGTTCATAACTCTGTTAATCTTAAAAAAAAACTTGAATTTGTTATTACTTATTAGTATCAGTAGCTTATGGGCCATCTTACCAACAATGGCCACGCGAATTAATAGATTCTTTGAGAGATCTCATATCCATACTATTTAAGTAAAAGTCAAGATCCCGTCTAAAGCCTATCGCTTAGACCAATGTGACACATTTTATGTCCTAAACATAAAATGTGTCACATTGGTCTAAGCGATAAGACCATATGAAAAGTCTTTTAAAATTAATTTAAGATCTATTCTAGTTGTAGTAGATTAATCAATCAGAGGAAAACATATTTTTCTACAAAATCACCCATTACTGAATGTTACTACTTAGTCCACAGATCATTAACATAAAATAGAACTAAATTTAACTAAAATCAATAATTAATATTCAATACTAATATAAACATTTATAATTAAGATTTACGGTTCCTAATCTTGTGTATTATTATAAAAAGATTAAAACTATATGTGCGTATAACAGCAGTATACATGAAGAAGGATTTGTTTCGTTTCGGAATTGTATACAATATAAAATTTGCTAACAATAGAATTATACTCAGATATTCAAATTATATAGCGGTAAAGTGGTTTTCCATCCTACTATGTACTAATATAAAAAAATTGAAATTGGTGCAGTATCCAAATTCTGAGCATGATGTCTACCTGATGGTGAGCAACCATCTTTGTATGGAAAATTCCATGCTCATAGTCAAGGGAAAGGGATGCCTTACTTTCTAAACAAAATGCAATATCTGTGTCTATCACCAATACCTCTTTATAATATGAGTATATTAGTATAGATTAGGGATGTTACAGAAGTGGTTATATCGGATCCGAAATCGGAATCGGAGTTTATAAATTTGGTTTATCGGAATGTGAAAAAATAACGGAAGTTCGATTCCGAAACTCCGGAACTCCGAAACATCCCTAGTATAGACTATAGAATTTTTATTCATTAATGTTTTACTTTGAGAATAATTCTTAGAGTAGTCTCTCTTAAATTGTGATTGTATTGTCTTCTATTATATTGTTAGTAGTCTTACTGTGTGTAGTGGTTTGATGCGTAAAAATTTAAAACATAATCATTGATAATAAATAATAATGTATATGGAGAAATTACTTTTTGGATAGGATAATAATTATTGTATGATGTATCTCGAATATAATAAGTGCCAATTATAAATACAATATGTGTCGACATTTATTGCACATCGGGTTTGGAAAGAGACCATTCGATTATGTCAGCTTCATAGAGCGTTATCTCTTTTCCACTCTACAATCTAGTGTGCGAAAGGGATAGCTTTATATAAAGCCATTTGTGTGTGATGTGCTATATTTTTTGCCTGGTAATGTATATATCCAATTTATTCTGTATTCAAAATTATCGTAATATTGTATTGCAAGTTAATAAATATGCTTCTTATCTTATATCTATATACATATGTGAAATGTACTTATCCTAAAAAATAAGAATTTGTTGCGTTTGACAAATGGTACATATTATATTAATTTCTTTGAGCACAATAATTGTAGTTGCTTATTTAAAATAAGTTGTTTTTAAGACATTGTTGGTTTTTAAAGTTTATAGTACAGATAAGTTTTGTTTATTGAAAGTTTAAATGTTATAAATTGTACTGGTTGTCGGTATGTCCTTATAGACGTAAGCTAACTAAAACTAATAATCATTATGCCTAGATATATGCGACTGACAAACTATTGTTTTAAATTTATATATTTAGACTTAGCTCTCAATATATAAACATAAAAAATATCTTACTTTGGATTTTTAATATAGTATCATTATAGTAGCCAGTTTTTAAAGAATTTGCATAATCTAAATGATGCTTGGTTTTGGTTGTTTAAAATTTCTATCCATAAACTATTAAACCCTTCAAAATTGTAAGTACCGTTACATAATAATATATCAAAATGTAAATTATTGTTTATGCTCTAGAGCGGTGATACTCAACCTTTTTTTGTTGAGGCATATATTTAACGATTTCAAAATTTGGCGGCACACAAAGAAAAACGACATACAGCCGCAAGAGTCACGTATTGGTCTGTTTGCTATACATTATTATATATTGTCAAATTTGGCGGCACAATGTTTGAGAATCACTGTTCAAGACTCGATAATAATAATGATAATGAAACTCGCTTCATATTGCGATTTAACGGCTTCTCTTCGATAGATTACAATCTAACTTAAAACAGTACGTGAGATTACAAACTGTATTTAAGGTTCAATTGGTTACTTACAAATTATCGGTAACATTGCAGTCAGTAAATAATCTTAAAGGTAGGTAATATGTATAATGTATATTAAAAATTAGTTCCGCATTAAAATAATAACCTATATCTATTCACATATCGTTAGATATAACGCGTGAAGTGAAGTATCTGCAATCTTGCTAGTCAATACGAAAATTAATATAAACCAAAGTTTTTAGTTTTATTTTGTCTTTACCCTTGTATTTTTAAACATGACACAAATAAGTTCCGGTCCAGAGCTCATAAGAACTACTAAATAGATTTAGCGACAGCAACACTTACTTATGATAGAATACCATTTTAATTGCCCTTATTTTAAAACATTTATTTGAAGATTGAAAATATAATAAAAATAGAAATTTGGGAATTATGTTTTAAATTATAAGATGTGATTCTAATAAGTTTATTATTGCTTTAAATTAATCTTCCGCTGTCTGTCTGTCTCTACGTATCATAAAAATTTAAAACTAGAAACTACTAACGAATCTAAAAATATAAAAGGAGAACTGACTGACTGACATCATAAACGGCTAAACGTAGGCATTTGAAATTTGGAAGTGACGTAGCTTAGGTACAATAGAGGTGCTAATGCACCTCCCTATGGGAATTTCGAGAAATCCTTTCTACTAAAGGAACGGGAACTACGCGGGAAAAACGACAAGTCGCTTGAAAATAATAAATAATGATTATATAATAAAACGAAAAGCTATTATTGTTATTAAGCAACACTAAGTATGAAAAAATAATGTATCATCGTATGAGGATTGCTTTTTAAACATACTACGTTTGCTTATTCCCTATTAACCCAATATACCTATATCTAATTATTGTACTCTTCGTAATATGTATCCCGCCTGTATGCTTCTTTATTCATTTCAAGTTTAATATTCAAATACACTACTATACGGCTAGCCAATATTTTATTAATATGATATGATGTACTTAAAAATAAAGTTCTCAAAGTTAAACAAAATTTGTATGAAATAAATATAAGGATATTGAGTTTGGTTTAACGATTTCTTATTGGTGTAGGTACTAATATCAGGTTCGTATAGTATTAAAATCGATGTATTAATAACATTTAATTGCTAAAACATTCGTTTCGATATATTCGATTATTTAATAGGGGATTGCTTATCATGAGCATCATTTTAAATATAATTATACTCGATCATGTAATAATTGCATAATGTATGGAATAATCGTTCTGATTGATAACCGTCGGTTTTTGGAAATGGATCTGAATATTTTGTTATTTATGTTAAAGGTGAAATAAAATGTAAGAATAAATTTGGTTTTTCTTTGCATTTATATTTTGTTATAGGTACCTGTCAATCAAATTAATTACAATTATAAAGATGAGACTTCAAGAATTCTTTATCACGTAAGCTTTTCCTATGTCAAAGGTTGTCTATAAGAGATTAGTTTGAATGAAAAGACCGCCTTTTAAACAATATTTAATTCAACTGTTTTTATTTTAGATGTTTTATTTACTTTCAACGAATAGTTTTCGGTAAATAGTAATACAATACAAATAAAAAAGTATACAAATTGTATTGGTTCTTCATTTAGGTGTTTAAACATAATTCGCATATAAAAGTTTCCACAACGAAAAGAAAATGTTAACATGCATCACAACTCGCAAGAACAGTTTGATGTACATAACAGATGCAATTATCAGGCGCATTAAGTTTTTCTTCTTCTTATCAATTATATAAATCGCCCACGCCCAGTGCTTGTTAAATCGTGAAACTACGTAATTGACAGCATTCGGGCATTACATAGCATGGAATATTATTAATTTGGAATAGGTACACAATGTATAAATACAAGTGGTTAACGGTTATCGGGCAAGTTGGCTTCGGTGTATACGCGCGATGGTTCGGAAGGTAAATGTAGTGCTCAAAATAATTACTTCTCCGATTGATATTACATTGGTATAAACAGTGAATTGAAAAACGCATGGGTGATTGTTGAATCAAGATGTCGAAGTATTAGGAATAATTTGATAATTTAGGAGATTTAAGTGACATAACAATCTGAGAAATAAATCAAGTCATAAATATTCACACAGATTATTTTATATAGTATGAATTGCGTGAATTTTTAGCACTCTTACCTATATCAATAACACAGTAATCAATTAAGTCTGTGCAGTAGAAAATGAAGTACATAAATGAATAATATTTTTTATAAATATTCTTTTCAGTCTCTAACTTTAATAAATTTAGTATGGTGCGTTTGTGCGGTAACGGCGCGACCATCGCATCCATCGCACGCGACTTCTGAACAGAAGTTTATAAAATACTTTAACAAAAACGAGGAAAAAATAATTACTCGGACTGGATCTGAAGGATCGGGAGATCATGAGGAATATGTAAGTATTAGTCCAAATAAAATAAATTATCTATAGCAACGATTTTTAACCTGTAGACTAACTAACACATTTTAGGTCAATTCGTATCCCTCGTACGAGTTCTCCTACAAGATAAATGATCCTTACACGCATGATATCAAGGGACAACAGGAGAAACGCCATGGTGACAAAGTAAATGGCGATTATTGGCTCTTAGAGCCTGACGGTCGAAAGCGTATAGTCAAGTATCATGCTAACGATAAGATAGGGTAAATATAAACATATTTTATTTCAAGTTTTAATAGGATATACGCAAATTACTTTAGAATGAGTGGAATATTTCATTGTAACAAAAACATACCTATATCATTAATAATTAAATTTATAACAATTTTCAGATTTAAAGTCTTAATTGACTATCTTAAAAAGGAAGGCCTTCCTGTAAGTCCTATAAAAGAACAAAAGAAAGCTGAAGAGGTTGAAGAAAAAATAATTGAAGAAACTCCTATAGTCGAAACTGAGCCTGAAATTGAGGAAACTCCTGCAGTTGAATCTGAACCCGAAATTGAAGCAACTCCTGCAGTCAAAGCTGAACCTGAAATTGAGGAAACTCCTACAGTCGAAGAAAAGAAGGTTGAAGAAGTAACTAAAAATAATGAATCGCAAGAAAAAGAACTTATTAAAGAGTCTGGTGAAGTAAAGGAAGAGGAAAAGCAAAAGGAAGAAAAAGAAGTCGAGCAGAAAACAAGAGGCAAAGGCAAATCTTTTTCTGCTGTTCATATCAAAAAAATAATAAGACCCAGATTACTCATTCGAATAATTAATGAAGATACAGTTGATAATAGAAAAGAGAGACCCCGAGAGTCAGGCGCTGTCAAGGGAAAAAATAATGAAGTTGCCCATATAAGAAAAGATTGGAGTATGAAAACAGAAAAACCTAAAGAAACTAAAAAGAAAAATGAAAAAAACAATAGTAACGTAAAAGATAAAGAGGTTGTTAATTTACCGGAAACAACAGAGGGACCAAAATTGGTCCGCTTAAAAAATAAGGGCTATGAAGTTGAAGAAAAAGTTATCGAAAACGACAGTGAACCGAATAACGCTGAACAAGAAATGAAGCAACCAGTAGTGGCAAATATAATTATAGAAGAAAAAAATGTAAAGACAAAGGATAAGGTCGAAAATGACGAAAACGACGAAGAAGTTTATGGATATAATACTTATATCCATCATCCGCATCACAAATCGGAGTACTAAAGTTATAAAAAGCAAACACTTAAGCAGACATTGTGATAGGAATGTGATATGTGAATGCAACAGAAATAAAAAAAATCCAGATTGTTAATTTATTTTATTTTAAAAATGCGTGATGGATAATTTGCTGTTTGCATGTAGTGATAATCGTTAAAAAAGAACTACATTATAGTTTTAAATCATTTCATATTAACGACAGTACCTAATTCTTCGAAATAAATATTTTTCGTAACTTTGATAACAGTTTTCTATAATTCTACATGTACCTACTATGAACCTATATACAAAGAAAACAGGTTTATTTTCATTCTTTGCCTATTTTTATTTATCACACCCAAAAATATAACGCCTTAGTTATGATGTTCTCATGGGCCAATTTTAAAAGTTTAAAATACAAAATATGCATTCAGATTTCAAAGTCAGTAACTCAGTAGACTCTAAATTGTTTATTATGTATTCATTTTACCATTTTACAAAAAGAAAAAAAAAAAAGGGTATCCCTCGCAATTTTTTTCAATTTGATTACAAATAACAATGCTGGCTTGTTGATAACTTTTCTTAATTTTTTAAGTTTTTTTATCACTTTGCAAGGTTACCTTAACAATAAAATAATTATAATTGCTTGTTTTAAAAAATAAGTGTTTATGATGTAGGAATACCTTAGAATATGGTATACCTTTGACACTGACGTTGGCATTTGTCATCGTACATTACAAATTCAAAACATATTTAGATACCTACTTGTTTTTAGTTTGTTAACGAAAACCGAAACTTACTTCTTCAGTTTTTAGAATAATTATTCGTATAAAACTAGTAACTAAAACTAAAGAACCTTGTGCTAATTTTATGACCGATGATAATTTGCTCAACTTAAAATCTTACTTTATATCTTCTTTAAAATAAAGATTTAATTTGTGTTGGTTATACATTTCATATATTATATATTTAAATAAGAAGTAAGTACTTACCCTTTTCTCGTTCAGGATAACCACTACTGCTGTAATTTTTTTATTATGTATGGTTGAGGGTATTTATATAAATGTAAAAAACTATTCTATCGTTTGCTGATTTGACATAAAATTTAATACTTAACCAAAAAAGCCGGTGGACATGAATTCTTTGTTTTATTTCCGTAGTTTTTCACCGATAAGTTAATATGGATGAGCTACGAGCATTTTTCAATAATCCATCTGTGAGTTCACAAAAAATTAAACTCCGAGGGCCTCTAACAGCGGGCCGTCGTATTACTAAAAATGATCCAACCAATGACCTCAACCGGCCTGAAGAACATAGGCATTCTGTTCTACCTACTGGAACCGACTATGCCAAAGACATCAAGGAGAAAGAATTACAAATGTATTTAAAGGTTAAATCATTAATTAAGTGTTATATTTTCTTTATTTGACATGCTTTAATAACTTAATACCCTATTTAATAGAATGAAAGAGACCGCCTCAACATTGAGAGTATTTCTGAAGGATTAAATTCCTTGGAACAATTATCATCATGGGATTCAAGTAGAACCCATCTGGATCTCGGCGAAGAAGTGATGACTCACGTTTATAAAAAATATACATTTCAGCGTAAAGAGGATACTAAAAATCTTGCAATAAATGAACATCATGAGGAGGTAATATTATAATTTGCTTTTATTTGCTACATCCAACATTCTTGGAGTATTTTTAAATCATATTTTTGCTATACTCTTCAGGATTTTAAGATAACTTCTAATAAGATTAATGTTTACTTATAATTTTGTTGATACAGATAATTAAGAACATCAAATGTTATGGAGTGATGATAATAGAAGGTCCAACAGGGTGTGGCAAGACAACACAAGTACCCCAGTGGATTTTAGATGATGCATATAACAATAGACAAGCATGTAAAATTGTGGTAACTCAGCCGAGGAAAATTGCAGCTATATCCATAGCCAAAAGAGTTGCTCAAGAAAGAGGATGGGATGTTGGTGGAATTGTAGGATATCAGGTTCGTATAAATTTTACCATTTTAGTACATTCTTTAATATATGATAAAATGTTTTAAACATAGGCAGTAAACCTATAATGAATGTTAAATAATGTTTGTTATTTCATATTTCTATACTACTTGGGTTGGGTATCATGATGTATCACAATGGCAATTTAAAGCATTTAAAGTGTGTTAGAATATTATTTTTCTACATAGTAGAATACAAAAAAATATAAATAGGGTTGCCAGATGAAAGTTTTAGACTGGCCTGTCTTGTTTACCTTTTTGACACCAATTTGTATGTATTATTCCAGGTTTCTTTAGAAAACAAAATTTCCAATGATACAAGGATACAGTATGTTACTACAGGAGTATTGCTGCAAAAGTTAGGTAAGCTATCTTAGCTCGTAGAATCTTTTATTAGTTTAAAATTCAAGTCAGTTATTAAGTTCTGTTTACTTGTTTTAGTTAATGCAAAGAATATGAATGAATACACACACATAATTTTGGATGAAGTCCATGAAAGAGGACAGGAAATGGACTTTCTCCTTTTAATTGTGAAGAAATTTCTGTACACTGTATCTCCTTATGTTAAAGTAATTCTTATGTCGGCGACATTTAATGTACAAGCATTTTCTAACTACTTCTCATTGCCGTTCTCTGTGAATAAGCAGCCAATATCAACTTGTGTTCAAGTTCAGACAAAATCAAGATACACTACAAAAATATTCTACCTGAATCACTTGAATAAATTTGGTTCGGTAAGTATACTTTTTTGTCTTATTTTAATTATTGTATGTGTCTGGAGTGGTTTTTTGTTTTGGAACCGAATAGCTGTTTACCACAACTTGATTAGAGAAATTTTAGTCTAAGAAGCAGCATTTATGGAACCTGTTCACTCTCCATTTGAATATCCCAACATTTTGTGTGCCAGCAAACAAAGGCTACGACTAGGAAGTCTAAAATTTTAAATTATGTAGGAAATATTTAATAGCAAATATAAAACCTTGTCTCATGTATATATTATGTGGTATACCTGGAGAGTCTAAAATCGTGAGCCAGTGTTACAGAGCACCTTACCTGTGCATAACTTACATTAACTGATTTCATATTTTATTATTTATATTAATGTATTTTGATAGACACTTAAGAGAGAGTAAGTTAAACTAAGGACAATGAACCACTCCGAAATATATATGTTTTCAAAAATTCTGTTATAGATTCCACAACAACACAATGATCCAGAAATCACCACAGAAATGAATCATTTAGTTGTGAAACTTGTTAATGCTTTTGAGAATATTGATAAGAAGGAAGAGTTTGAAACGGACAATATAAGCGAGGAAGACTTGCCATCTATACTAATATTCTTGCCCGGTATCAATGAAATTGAGGAGTTATATTCATGTTTAACGGATCGCCAGTTACGGTACAGTTACATTTCAATACATATAAACATATAAAAATATATGTACATATAAACCTTCCTTTTGAATCACTCTACCCAACTAATATTGTTTGCGTCGTTTTAAAGATTTGAGCATACATAGGGACAGACAGAAAGCGTTTTTGCTATACTATGCAATGATAAGACATCATAATTGGAATGTTATTGCGTCTTCAAAAGTTTGCGCTTATAACATATCTATTTAATATAATATCATTGATACGTAAAATATAAATTAGTCCATACTAATATTATAAATGTGAAAGTAACTCTGTCTGTCTGACTTTCCATCACACTAAAACTACTGAACCGATTAGAACGAAATTTGGTACAAACATAATCTAGAGCCTGGGGAAGGACATAGGCGAATTTTTAACTGGAAATAAGGGGCGAAGGGGGGTTGAAACTTTTTATAATTTTACGCTTTCACGGCCAAACCGCTGAACCGATTGTAATGAAATTTGGTACACAGATGGTCTAGAGCCTGAGATAAAATATAGGCTATTTTTAACTGGAAAAAGAGTTATAAGGGAAAGGTCAAAGTTTATATGAAAGTCCACGCGGACAGAGTCACGGGCAGCAGCTAGTAATAAAAAAATAAATGTTGTTTATGGTTTGCAGCGCGAAGCTGTGCGGCGCTGAGAGCGCGCGCCAGGAGTGGTGGGTGCTGCCGCTGCACTCCACCATCACGGCGGACGAGCAGGCGCGAGTGTTCCACCGCGCGCCGCCCGGACACCGCAAGATCATCCTCGCCACCAACATCGCCGAGAGCTCCATCACCGTGCCGGACATCAAGTATGGTGGGTGTCTATCGTTCTTGTGCCGCGATGTATACTTAAATATATTTTTTAAGTTAGTCGTTTGAAACTTCTCATAAGAAAGATTCTATATTTAGGGAATATGAAGCTTCATTTTCTGTAGATCAATTTGGTGAAATTTCAGGATTGTGCATCCTTTATAAAATTATGACACATTTTCTTTTCCTTTCCACTTTTCAGCCAAAAAATCTCATTTAGCAATACAGTAGTCTCTTGTGCTACTATTTGGTACTGGTTCTTATTATAAAGTAATAAATGAATAATAGTCATGTCTATGTGTATGTATTACACTATTTTCTTTTATTTTGTCAGCTTTCCTCGGCCTCGGGTTGTCGGGAAGAGACCACTTATAGTGATAAAAGTGCCTTACGGTTACCGTTTTCTTTCTTCTTTACTGTTTGCATTATTATTTCTTTTATTCTTGGTATACAGTATTTTATTTAATAACACTGAATGTTTTCGTTTGACAGTGATAGACTTTTGCATGATGAAAGTGTTGGTGGCAAGTCCGAGCACGAACTTCACGTCGCTGCAGCTGCGCTGGGCCTCCAAGGCCAACTGCGAACAGCGCGCAGGCCGCGCGGGCCGCGTGCGCGACGGCCGCGTCTACCGCCTGATCACCGACTGCTCCTATGTGAGTCCACGCCACGTGCCACACGCCACGTGCCACACGCCACACGCCACACGCCACACCCCACACGCCACACTCCAAGCGCCACACGCCACACGCCCCACGCCACAGCA
>DWAJ01004919.1:0-12200 GCA_018238005.1 Eurema mandarina | reverse complement strand
GCCGCTCGCGTACAGCTCCAGGCAGTGCGGCCGCTGCCGGTCGCTCGCCGGACGGACCTGACCAGCGTCATCATCATCGTCATCATCATCATCATCACCATCATCATCATCATTGATTTCGAATAGCGAGCCAGTATTCCGGCATGAATCGCTATATGTCTCTATCCCCGTGTAAGCTTAAATGTTTACGAACGATTTTCTTCCGTTTTTTTTAATAAATAGTGTGTTTAAATAAAAAAAAATTGAAGATGTTTAAGAAGTTGATACTGCCCTACCTATGTATATATGTCGCAGGCGGATTGTATAAACGTTGAACCGCCGCTTTGCAAAACGGCCCTGTTTTGTAAAACGGCTAGCCGTAATGTAATACAGCGGATTATACAATCCGCCTGCGACATATATACAACCCATTTTTTTAATCCATAACTGCACAAGAATAATTCAAAAGAATTTTTTTTTCTTACAAATTTAGTTTTTTTTAAACCTATAAGGATAAAAATAAATAAATAAAGACTTTAATTTCAATCAAAGCATCAACTCACAGAAATATTCTCTAACGGAATGATTCCCCTGGGCTCCTTATCCGTTGTGTACTCGAAGTAGTACAGGCAGTTGTCGTTCAATATGAACCACCGTCGCTTCCACGATTTGTATCTGAAAACATTTATATTAAGGTGTTAATTCAACTGGTAAAAATATAAAATTAAAAGAAAATCTTACAAATATTATAAACGTGAAAGTTCGTGAGCATTTTTGGATGTTTGTAACTCTTTCACGCAAAAACTACTAAATGGATTTAGCTGATATTAGCTGTATTAACACATAGGAAATTACACGTATCAAACCGCGGGGCGCGATTAGTTCTAGTTATATAAATAACGAAAAACTGACGCCAGAAATACATACTAAAATAAAACTAATAGAGGCTACAAATCAATTGTCTTTAAAATAACATGAATTTACAACTATAACAAATTCAATAAGACAACATTTCAGTATAAAGAGATATACCTACATATCAACGAGCCGCATTCATAAAAGGCATGAGCTTATATTTATGTCATTAGAAATTTCGAAGGACAACACATACAAGCGTAATTTATTGAATTCTTGCGTAAGCGGCTAATCAAGTTTGTCTTCCCTTATTCATTAGCCATTTTAACAGACTTACTTAAATTTGACTTGCTCAAATGAATACAGTTCTTAAGGAGATATAATATGCGCGATACATACAGATTGTTCATTTGTTTGAGTTTCAATGTTTAAAACAAGTTTTAAGTAATTCAAACAATGCGGTTACACTTAACGAGTACAACAATTATCCACGATTATAGTTCCGATGGAGAATTCCTATACATATAAATATTTGTTTAAACGCCTCGCATAGCTACCGAGCTTCAGATAACAATGCTATTGGCTTATCCTGTTTATTTGAAATTAGGGATTTACTTAAAGATAATACAACTAATAATCACTTATTACATATAGGAAATATGAGGTCGTCTCTATTCGTAAATGCTTTAGTTTTTGTTAATATTACTTGAGGTTTTTGATAGTTATAAAACTGGTTTAAAAAAACACTTGTCGAAATTTTTTCTCAAAACTATACTTGGATTATTTCTCGACAATACCTCTTAGCATATACGGTACTCCGTAGAGCTCATTGTGAATTTTGTATTTTACGATATAATCAACTAGCACGAACCGTGGTTTTCGTTTTCGGGGACAGTGTACCTTCATCTATTCGTTACAAATAAACATACAATCTCTTAATGTAATACTATTGGTACAAATAAATAGGAGCTGTCAAGCTCTTCGAGTCTTGGTGAGGTTCCATCAGGTGGTTCGCCTGCTCGATTTTTTCCTTACGTTTAAAAAAATAGTATCTGTTCTAATATTATAAACGCGAAAGTGACTCTGTCTGTCTATCTATCTGTCTGTCTGTTACGCTTTCACGCTTAAAAAACTTAGCCTGAGACAGACTATAGGCTTTCACTGCAAGAAAGGGCGTCGGAGTCGCGGGCTACAGTTAGTAATGGTATATATTCACCTGCCGCCCT
Organism: Eurema mandarina; assembly: GCA_018238005.1. Classification (NCBI taxonomy): domain Eukaryota; kingdom Metazoa; phylum Arthropoda; class Insecta; order Lepidoptera; family Pieridae; genus Eurema; species Eurema mandarina. Next base: position 10,140 of record DWAJ01004919.1, on the reverse strand, counting down.
GCTTCCACAGCCACCCCTCCTTGTCGGGGTTGAAGAAGGTGTGCATCAGGTCATTGCCGTCGTCCTCCGGGATCTTGAACGGCTCCGTCTTTATAGACTCGTATAGAGACTGAAACATATAACATATATTTAACAATAAACAGCACTATTACCCAAATAAACACACTCTTATTAAATACTACTAATACTTATTACTAGTTAGCCTGACGCGACTTCGTTCATGTAACCCTACACTTTTTTTCTCAGCTTAAGAACTATCCTCGTGTTTCCAGTGATAGGGAAGAATTGTCGAAATCTGTTCAGCTGTTATCGAGTTATGCACGAAGCAACACATTGAGCGATTAATTTCTATATATAACACGATGAGTTTATACCACGCTATTTATACTCGTATATAACACTTTGAATCGTTTAATCTCTGACAATTACTAAATATTGTAATACAAATACTCCCAAAAACTGCATGGTTTTTCAGTTCAATCAGCCATAATATATACTTCGATCATAAGACTAATTGTGAATCATTTGATATTTAAATGTCAGCACATAGTAAATACGCGTAAAACCCACAATATATAATGATATAAACTAATCACATTATATGAGATTAGGCTAGAATAAAAAACATCCATTTACATATACTTTGTAAGGCGTAACGATATTTTTTTCCATTTACAATTTAATTCAAATACTAGTACATTATATCTCGTTCAGTTTGTATTAAATTTTAACATCGACCAGCTATATATGCGTACTCAGAATATATCGATTCCAATACAATATCCAAAAATCGAAATCTAAAATGTATGTATACCCTTTGTATATTAACTAGAGGATCCGTGCCCACTTCGTTGGGCATAATGTTAACAATCCTTTTTTTATATAGCCTATGAAACTCAGCAATAATGTGGCTTTCTATTGGTGAAGAATTTTTAAAATCGGTTCAGTAGATTTCGAGATTACCCCTTAAATTTTAACAAACACACAAACTTTATTTCTTTAGTATAGACTAGCAATCTCTACCATCTCTGCTCTGTGTGAAAAGTATTCTATTTCAATAGTTCTACTATTTATTTATAGAAATATTATGAAGAAGTTAAGTTGGTGAGGTTTAATGTAATAAATACTTGTATTAATAATTGTAGAAAGCCCTTTTATTTGTGAGTGATATAAGTTATAATTAACCTAAAGATTTTCAGAAAGAAGATTTAATATTTGGCTGGTTTCAGGCAACGTATATCTTGGATACAAGTGGTTATTAATTTGTTATTTTTTCACAATTGAAGCATTTACTCGACTTGTAGATATTTCAAATATATAAAATGTAAATAGGCAATGAATATTTGCACATCCAATATTAGAACAGAAGCTTTGAAATAGACCAAAGCAGAGTATATGAATGACTTAATTTGTAGTGTGGAAAAAAGATAATCTCTGTGAAGCTGAAATTAGTTAGTTTTGAGATAAGCCTTTCTATTTTCGACCAACAAAGATAATAAGTATTTTAATCAATTACAAACGATTTTATTGCAGTAGATGATTAAACAAATTTTGAACCCCCCGGACTCTGGGTGTTTAGTTTTAATTTAAGGAAACATAAGAAAGGGTTAATATATTCAAAACGTTAAGGACACGGTGTGCTTTTAGCAAACATAGAACATAGTATGATAATATATTTTGAGAAACACACCATTACCTGTAAATTAACTGTTAATATGATAAAAGCGGTAATATTTTTATTTCGAAAATATTTGATTATTTTCAATACTTATATTTAATTATAGTTTTTTTATAACCTTTTATACAATAGTATAACAGTTTTGTTCTTGTATCGTTTTATTGTGTTTTTTTAAAGAACTCAAGATCAGCAGCTACTGTAAATGGCTGTAACTATGCGTCTTTTGTTTTGAATTTATTTCGATTTTAAAATTCCTCGGGTATCAAATACCCGGCAACAACAACAACTCGTTTGCCCTTCTGTTATAAAAAAAACAATGACGCTCAATAAGCTCTCGTACTTATCCTATTAAAAGACCATTTAAAATTAAGAACTGTCCCATGCAAAGTGCATAACTAGTTTAACATTACATCATCAGGTAGGTTTTATAGATAAGCTAATAATGTAATTATGAAAGGAATAGTTTGTTTGTTTGTTCGCGTTACTGCTAGAGCTACTAAAACTTTCTTAAAATGCTTCTGTTTTAAATATATGTTATGTTAGGTAGATACACGAAATCTGCTATAGGCAATTTAATTAATTCCTACAGGACTAAGTCCGAAACCAGGATACGCGGCTAGTCTTTTATTAAACCTGAGTATAATCTAGAATATCGAAGGTTTTCTGTCGAAATCTTAGTGATTTGTTAAAGGTTTTGCTACCGGTAATGATTTTTATTCCACAAGGTTCTAAGAACAAAGCTCAAAGCGAGATTTTACAAAAAAAAAATTAATATAAAAACTCTTTCATGCAAAACTACTTGGTGTATTTGGTTGAAATTTGGCATGCAACTAGATTAGTCCCCAGATTGATAGGTAGATAAGTCCCTAAATAGACAGGTAGGATTCTTTTTATCCCGGTATTGCCCCGGGAAAGAAGACTACACAGGTTTAACCGCAGGGCGTTAAGGCATCAAGGTCGCGCGAAGGAATACCGGTGGGTTTAAGTCGATATGGCCCTTATAGGCGAATCCTATATAACCGCCGCCTTCTCCCTCGAGGAGGTGGTATTTGTAGCAGGATCTCCCACCAAAAAAAGGATGTTTACGTCTCTGATGTAATAATGAACCTGGTGTTTCGAAACCAGAGCTATGAGACTTAATATACTCTAATAAAGAATCGGATCGCACATCAGTTTATCGGAATGTTATCGAAACAGAAACAAAAAAGTTTTTATATTAGTTCGAAGTTGCTCAAAAACTGTATCGAAAATAATAAAAATCGACATCGATTGTGTTCAGAGTAGAGCTTCAGGGTAGTGTATAAGCTCGCTTGTGTTTTAGACCAGGTCAAATGAATGGGTACACACAATTAGTCCGACTATCCTCAGGGAGGGGCTAAACAACAATGCTTTTAGCGAAGTCGCGTCGTTACCAAAACTCTTGTAGCTCTCATGGTTTTGTTTAAATGATATCTCCATTACGGTTAGTTTTTGCAAAGGTATACCTAATACGGTGATATTGTGGGTATATTTGCAGCATGTAAGTCTCGACTTGATATAGTCTTAGAACATATATGGGTAGTGACCATTGATTTAAGAGCTTTTATTTAACTTGCAATGTATTGACCCGATTTTGAAGCAGATACTCTCAACTGATTAAGCTGAAAAAACTTTATTGCATTTCAAAAATGCAGATGACGTTTTATTTTACTGTCACAATTTTATGGCACTATACTGGTATATGGTAATAAGTTTGCCATTTGCAATGGTAATTAAAATGTCACAATTGAATTCATTCATTTCGATGGATTATAATCTATCGGGCAATATAGCGTTAAATTTGAAGCAGTAAATTAAGGAAATCTCATCTAAAAATATAAATCAATAAACACGAAACATCCTTTAAAGACTTTTTCTAGCTAACAATAAAAGGTTATTTTTATATGTTGCCGGCCTTTTAGTAAATAAAAGTAAACCTTAAACTTGTAAATAAAGTTGCAATAAATACAATTGCGATAGGAATTCCATAGAAATTAGTATACTATGTACCTACATACATACAATATTAACAATCAAAGTTATACAATAATTTCGACAATAGAAACATTATGTCAACCGTTTCGTTGGTATTCGAAATATTTCGAGAAGTGAAATTGTATTGTAATTTAATTTGAAATCTCTTAATAATTTCAAAGTTACGTAGTAACGTTCGCTACGAGTTTTAAAATCATCAAGGCTTTAAATGTTTCAAGTGTTTGTTGAATGTGGAATGTTTTCTATATTTAGTTTGTTTTTAAATACCTACATTAGATTTTTAAAAATTGTTATATTTTGAAGCTTAATTATTTGTGTATTATTATTCTTATTATGTACCTAATAACATACATCCTTACGAATTGAACCTTTGTTACATAATTACAATCAATAATAAAGTTTATTATTAACATAATATAATATAATATTTATAATAAAATAAACTACATTTAAATGAATTCAAAATCTCAATAAAGTAAATAATATTCTTTGTCTAAATTAAATAAGTATTACTAAAATTAAAACTTTTGTGCATTTATATAATTTTATTTATCAAAGGAAGGGTTGCAGGCCTACGAAACAAGCTAACTTAGTGTAGGTCTGCAGATTCAAGCTTTGATCGAATTGTAACTCGTACTCTATTGGTATTGTTATTTTTAGTCAAACAAAAATGTAATGAAAAATTATTGTGAACTATAAATAAAGTATTATTATTATTATTACATGAGTGGGATTGTTTTATAATTTTAGTATCCATTTTTCTACATTTTATATTAAAGACTGACTTGTTTGTTCATCACGTATAATGAGTATAATTAAATCCCCACATAATTGTTTACTTTATTATTTTAATACGTACCTCTATTTATTGATAGGGCAAAGCATATGTATTTTAATTAAATAAAAAAAACAATATTTACGCGGGAAATCTGACAGATATCTGACGTTTGAGAGAAAAAAAAACAAAACGTCACCGTTAATTTGCCTTTATTTATACAATCCTATTAAACACCAACAATGAAGTGTAGAACACTATAAATATTGAGCTAGCTATAATATATTTTTATTTTTTTAAATTTATTACAGAGAAAATGGGAGACATAAAAATTGTATAGTAATAAATATATTTAATCTATATCCATAGACCTTATTCTATATGATACAGGCGATCAAATGCAGCCCAGCCATGCAATTGACGCAAATCCTAGAGTATTCATTAAATATATAATGATATTTCGTCAGTCGGTGTGCTTTACTGGTCTTGCGAACCGCGCTGAAACAAAATAAATTAACGTCTGTAAAGCTCAAATCGGCAGAATCACTCGTTTTATATCTCAAAATTTAGTGCTCATTTAGTGCTAATTCAGTGCTGATAACAGATATTTGGTGCTGTGCTAGGGGGACTAAAAATGAGGTGATGGGGGACTAAAAATGAGAACATTGCTAACTTTTCACTAAGCTAGCAGTGTACCATTCGTGACTGTGCTATGATGCAGTTGGAGCGAGAGGCGCATCAGCTAATAATTATTTAGTGCTCAATTAGTGCTGCCTGTACAGGCATACAGATTTTTCAAAAAAACATTTTTTCAATTTTTAAGTATAGATACTATTAACTGCCGACATAACGATACGAGCTGGGAGATGACTTTAAAATCATTATAAATAATATTATTATAAATCATAAAATATTTATTCAATAATAAAATGAAGATAAAATTAAAGATGTTGGAACGACGAGTACAGACAGGATTTAAATATCATCATATTATCCAAACAGATTTTTCACCAAATCACCAAAACTTCGGACCTTGATAGGACCCTTGATAGATTATGTTCTAGGGTATTTGTGTTTGTGTAATAATTATTGAAAATAACGTAGGTGGAGTTACCATTATTTGCCATAGTTTCAATTTCGTGAGAAGTTCGTCGTCAAGCATTGGTTTCGCTTCTGGTAATTTCGACGCTGCGTCTACCGGTACTTCTTCGCTTTCTCTACTGAAATAAAAAAAAAAGTTTTTAGCACCAATGAAAATTGTAAATTTAAAACTCGTCTCAAATATGTACGCAAGTATCTAAACCTTTGTCATGAATTATATATACATATTAATAAAACAATTTAGTTAATCGCGAACAGACAAACATAGACTCTGCTATATTGTATATCATACACTAATTAAAAATATTATTTGGACTTAAAACGCAATAAGTTAGGTTTCGCGCCATCTACCGGTGACTAGCTGAACTAGTATGAACTTACATAAGGTTGGAGGGCGCGTCTTCGACTACCACTCGGAAGATGTCGTCAGTATCGTCTCGTTTAGCTTCGAAATTGTTGTCGTGTTGCTGAAAGAATTTATCGATAGATGTCAGATCTAAATACCAGAGATTTTAATGTATCTTTTTCATAATTAATAACTCTTTTAACTCAATTTGGAAATACAATTAAAATATTGAAATCACTTATTTTGTAATTACCGCATTAAATAACAGATAAAATGATTTTTAATAAATTCTGAATGCAAAACCGCCACATACTTATCTTGTTAAATTGTAAACTGTTGTAATTCTCGTACATAACATTTTGAATGTATGAGTGAGCATTCTTCATAGAATTTTTTTCGATTTAAGTTCTTAATTTCTCTTATACGGGTTAAATCTCTATTAATGTAAAATAATTAATGAGAAACCTACAGTATCGCTGTCTGTCATGCTTTCACGTCAAAGCCACTTTATTATTTTTGATAAAACTTTATAAAGATTTAGATTAAGCTATTGTTACCAATATAGATAATTTACGCTTTGAGAAACTAGATTTAATGTGATGGTGTAGTAAATCAAGTCTTAAGCGTACTAGATTTGGGCTTTTAAAATATTATAAATATAAATAGATACCATTTTATTTGTAGAAGCCATGCGTCGCAGCATTCTTGTGATGTACCAATCCGGGGCTGACACAGGCGGCTTGCCTGATCGTTTGCCGTGAGCTGAAATTATTCAATATTTTATATAACACATGTTTTATTTAGTACTAGCTGACCCGTGCCCAATTTGCGCCCAACAACACGTTATACGTATAACGTTAATAACCTTTTTTAATTTTGCAACTTTTGTATATAATCTATGACTGAATATGAATTAGCAATAAAGTGGCTTTCCATTAGTGAAAGATTTTTAAATCGGTTCAGTAGATCCCGAGATTAACCCTTACTATTTAACAAACACACAAACTTTACTTCTTTATAATATTAGTATAGACTAGATAGCTTTTTGTAGGATAGGTTAACGGCTAACGCTGTACCTATCCTATGTAACCTGTTTCCCTGTACCTACTCATTTTCTCTGCTTAAGAATAATTCTCTTACTTTACGGAATTTTCAAAAAAAATATGGAAATCGGTTCAGCTGTTATGTTTCCTTAGGAACACTGGCGATTCACCTTTCTATTAGATATAGATGATCCGTTAAAAGTACTGTACAAGATGTAGATTTTTACATAACTATGGTTTAAGAGAAAGGCTTTATTATTTGTATGAGTGAGTTTCTAAATATGTATGTATGTATATTTGTAAGAAGCATCGTAGCGCTTAAAGTAATATTTCGATTTTAATGATTGATGTGTGAAATGTTTCGAAATAATTGTCTGAGTGTATTATGAAATTATTATATTCGACCGCTTGGCGCAGTGGTAGCACAACTTTTGTGCACGAAGGGTCGTGGGTTCGATCCCCACACCGGAAAAATATATTTGTAATTTACATTTGTATTTTTCTGGGGTCTGGGTGTTATATTATGGCTATGTATTGTATGTATGTATTTACAAAAGAAAAGTATGTAGGTATATGTAATTTATTCCGTTATCTAGTTGCCATAACACAAGCTTTCTGCTTAGCTTGGAACTAGATGGCGCTGTGTATAAATGTCCTGAAAATATTTATTTATTTATATCTACATATTAACCTTCCTTTTGAATCACTCTATCTATAAAATAAAACCGTAAGTCCATAGTATAAAATAAATCGATGTCTTCGGTCCCTGTGTATGGTTAAATCTTTAAAATACTTAATTCAAGAAAATGGTTTAATACATAACAATAATAAATATAAATATCATACATAACTTATTATTCAACAGATAACATTAAATTAATAACAAATTAGAGATTCTAGTAATCAAAAAATGTTTATGAAATTGTTAGCCGATTATCGACGTGAAATGAATTTTTCGTTTGAGGTAAATTTGGCACAATAATTATTCTTTTATTAGGCTTCGTTTCAATTATATTGATTATAGCGGGGTTGCCATTGTCATTTTTTTTAATTCAGTTCAATTATTTTTTCAACCTTATTTAAGAATAGATATTTTTTACTAGCTGTTGCCCGCGACTTCGTCCGCGTGCACTTTCATATAAACTTAGACCCCCCCCCCTTATAACCCTTTTTCCCAGTTAAAAAGTAGCCTATGTTTTATCTCAGGCTCTAGAGTCTAGACCATAATTATGTGTACCAAATTTCATTACAATCCGTTCAGCGGTTTGGCCGTGAAAGCGTACATTATAAAAAGTTTCAACCCTTCGCGCAACCTTTTGGGGTGGATTAAAAAAAATAACCTTTGTCCTTCCCCAGGCTTTAGACTATCTGTGTACCGAATTTCGTTCTAATCGGTTCAGTAATTTTAGCGTGATGGATGGACAGACAGACAGAGTTACATTCACATTTATAATATTAGTATGAATTACGAGTTACGGCTCAAGTGTCCTAATATAGGTACCAATAAAACAATAATATAGGTACCAGCACCGGACTAAATAATTATCTCGAAAAAGCAATTTACGTGTACGTGTGTAATCGTAGGATTAACGGGTGCCATTTTTAATTCATTACCCCACATATTAATATTCATACAGCACGTTTTGGCGGGAATTCGCGGATGTTAAATCGGCGCCATTTTGAAATATGAGATTAAAATGTCCGCATCAAAACAAAATTAACTTGCAATTAAGAGTTTTGTTTTAAAAATATATTTTCGGTTGGTTTAATCTTATTTTTAGATTTTATGATATCTAAATACAATTTTCTGACTATTTTTAAACTTTTAGTACGTAATAATTTTAATACATAATATCTTGTAAATTATATTTTTCTGTATGTACCTAACGTTTTTATAATTAATTTTATTCTTAACTATTTTTAAGGTCGAGAAAAAATTTAAAAAACTTTAACCTGTGTTGTACATAATTGAGACTACCACATTATTAGAACACATAAAAATCGGGACAGTAATTAAAAGCTTCGGTGAAACATTAAAAAATATTTATCATAAAGCACAAATTTTCCCATAGATAGGTAATACAAAAATACAAAATAAAGAACGCATACTAGATTCTAATTTCAGCGTCGAAATGAAGAGTTTAGAAAAAGCTATAGAGACGAACAATGGGTAATCAACGAAAATCGTCTGAATATGTTTGCTTAAAAACCGATTTTTCTGTTTCAGGAAAGAGTTTTACCGATTTACGGTTTTTAAAACACTTAAAATCGATAATTCTATGAGTCTTTCATTTCGCCATATTTAGGATGGCAGAAATTGCTATTGACTACTAAGTACGCTTTTAGTTCCTAAATTTGAACTTATTTTTTATGGCGTTTTTTATAATATTTTGTGTAATCTGTGCAGTAAATTCAGAAATGAAAAAGCGAGTTCCCAAACTAACTTTTACGACTTTTTCATAAAAACAAGTGATGTTGTGTCCTGTATTGTTGACAATGTTTCAAATTAGCAATTTCTGCAACTTTATACGATATAACACCAACGTTCTATACCTGTTCGATACCTATCCTACCTTTATCAAGAAATTTTCTAAAAGAAAAGGATAATTAGCCGCCAGTTACAATATTTCTAATAGTTTTTAAGATTGTTTAATTGTAACATACGTATTGTAACAAAGAATAAATAAATAAATAAATAAAAATAATTGAAATCGATACAACTGTTACCGAGCTATGTACTTAAATTTTGATATTGTATAAAATTCAAAAAGTGAAATATTCGTAGTAGAATAATTAGCAATAATGTTATTATTTAATTTAAATCATGTTTTATATTTTAAAAACATAATAAACTTCATAAAAGAAGCAAGATGTAATAGACTAGCCGCTAGCGATAATACAGCCCCATACGTGCCAATAAAAAGCATAATTTATGGTTGCATCTTGTATGGGAAAATGCAGTTGTGTGTGTCATGTGGATTTATGGTCTGTTTATCAAACTAATCGCCTATTGGCAATAAAGTTAATGCTTCAAAGACAATTATTGTTTTATCTGTGTCAAAGCTAGATAAGCGGTTTTTCGTATGACGTTATCAAAATATGTTAATTTAGAAGGTAGTATATAATAAATACGTTTATTATGATTTAAAAGTAAAGACTAATTATTACATAGTACAAGTCGCTT
>DWAJ01004918.1:0-12202 GCA_018238005.1 Eurema mandarina | reverse complement strand
CCTCCCTGCCAATTTTCAGCTAAATCGGTTCATCCGTTCTTGAGTTACAAGTGAAGTATCTAACACGACTTTCTTTTATATAGGAAATAATTGAACAAAAATAAACCGTCTTCAAACTAAAAAGCAAAAAAAATAATTTGCTTCCCACAAAGTAATACGTATTTTCATTTAGTATATATATAGAAATGATTTAATAGTTATTTCAGACTAGCTGTTGCTCGCGACTCCGTCCGCGTAGACTTTCATATAAACATTAACCCCCCCCTTGTCCTCCTATAACCCTTTTTCCTGTTAAAAAGTAGCCCATGTTTTATCTCAGGCTCTAGTCTATCTGCAATTTCACTACCATCGGTTCAGTAGTTTTGTCGTGAAAGCATAACAGACAGACAGACAGTTACTTTCGCATTTATAATATAAAGTATGAATATTGAGAATCGGATATCGGATTGAGAAACCTCCCTTTTTCAAGTCGGTTAATTATTTGCACGAAAATTATCGCACTGACCCTCAAGTGTACCTACGCGTGTCTTGTATCAATAGTGGGAGGTATTGAACGATAATCTCTGAGTAAACTGTATTTGATGGGGTTTTTAGTGTGTGGTAGCACTCTACTTGAAATTAGCAGATTCAATAATAATACTTGAGGGCGCTTCTTAGCAGAGTGTTATCTAGACCCGCGCTAAGCAGAGCTTGTGTTAGCTACTAGATAACGGATACATTACATATACATACTTTTCTGTTGTAAATACATACATACAATACATTTTTATTTGTAGTTTTGGCGTGAAAGCGTAACAGAGAGACAGACAGACAGACTTTTATATAACCTATGACACTCAGCAATAATGTGGCTTTCTATTGGTGAAAGATTTTTTAAAATCGGTTCAATAGATCGCGATACCCCTTACAATTTAACAAACACACAAACTTTTCTTTATAATATTAGTATAGATTACGCTTTTAACGTATTTTTTAAAGTAATTTCAAAATTAAAAAAAGTGATCTTTGAGTATCTGAAATTCTTAAATTTGCCAGGTAACAAAATTCCTTAGAATTGCGTTACAGACTGTATTTCTGTATTGAAAAGTATAAAAAAAATTAGGATCATGTTTCACTTGGATCAAATAGTTTGTACGTATGTAAAAAATATTTTTCCAGATGCTGGTCCCTGCGACCGCAGAAGATTTGCGAGTGGGTGGTAAAATTGTTATGAAAGATGAGCAATTCGATTCTAAGGTAAACATTATTTTATTGTGTAGCTTTATTATTGTTCCTAATTTAACATTTCAATCCATACTTCATTTTTTGACCGTTAAAATTTAAATAGTGTTTTTGCTCTGATCCTAGGCAAAACTAAATAGTATTGTCATCATTGTATGGAAAGCTTTTAGTGCACTTTATTAATCGGATACGAAGATGTGCAATAGAATAGCTTAAATTAAATAGCCTTACAAATACCATAACAGGAACATTACTTACGATATGCATACGATTTTTATTTATTCAACACTAAGTTACACTTATATACACTTTGGTAACTCAATCAGTCAAAAGTGATCTCTTACATCCGGAAAGATTAACAGCATAAATCAGGTGGGGCGTAGTGTAAGAATTAATATATCTATTTTATTATATAAGGTATAATACACATGATGATGAAAATATAACTTTTAGTGCACTGTTCAGAAAAAATGCTAGATTTTCAACCGACTTCAAAAGGGAGGAAGTTCTCAATTCGACCCGTATGTTTTTTTTTTCTATGTTTGTTACGCGATAACTTCGCCAATTATGAACCGATTCGAACAAATCTTTTTTCGGCGTATAGGTAATACCTCGAGGTTGGTGTTATTTAAATTTAAGAATAAAAAAAACAAACCGACGCAATATCTCCGCCGACTATAAACCAATTTCAACGATCATTTTTTTTTGAATAGGTATTATCAAAAAGGTGGTTTCACGTATTCAAATTGAAGAAAATATTTCACCCCCAAGGGTGGAAATTTGAGGATAAACTTTTTATACGATTATGAACCAATTTGAACGATTATTTTTTGTTGAATAGGTATTATCATGAAGTCGGTTTTATTTTTTTGTTAAGATAATTATTCCTTTTTCTTGTTAATGGTTCTTTATAGCAGTAATATCATTCCAGGATATAGACGTGGAGACGGTAGCGAAGGATAAGAGTGCGGTTCAGATCCGCGTGCCGGTGGTGGCCACGGTGGTGCCCAAGATCCAGCCCGGGGGCGGCCTGCACCTCGCCGTCGAGGAGCCGCACCACGCCTACCACAGCACACTGGCTACTGATCGTGAGTTATAAGTTACAGTCTGCAAAGTTTATAAATGCATATAAAAGAAATGCAGATTTAATATAAATTATAAGAATGTAAGGTAGTGTAGAAATTGCTGGTGATGCATATAACAAATACGTATAAAATGATCCCGGACTAAGATCCGGGAGAGTATATTTAAATTATAACTAAAAATAATAAAGTTAATACCTGTTTAGACCTGTATATGATATAGGAGGCTAACGAGCACGCGAGTTACCTGATGGGAAGTGGCCATCGTTGACCACTGACATTCGCGGAGCTTTACAGCTCTGGAATGAGCCTTTTAAAAAGATTTATAAAGCGTATATCCTACCGTGTTCTTGTTAAAATGTATGTATGAAAATATTAAGAGCTCCTTAATCCTAAAAGGTGACGATTGTAAACCAGTGTTTTCAGAAAGCTCGAAACTTAAATAATTAATTATTTGTAATTTAACGACTCATTTAAGTTTTTCAACTTTGTTACTTTTTCTGGTTCCACTGAATTTAATTGAATACTCTCTATTGAAGATTAAAGATGGACTGATAGTTTCAAATTTCCTCTCAGCTGAAAATAGCACTGTGCCTTGTATGAGTCAGCCGTCGACTTCTGCAAGTTGCAGCAAGATTATAGACATCACTAAGGATGACGATAACAGCAATGGGCATACTGTCGAGCCAGGTGAGATTTTAAATTAATGAAATATATGTATTATGTATGTATATAATATAACTAATTTTTTTTTTCAAATGTTTAAAATATTTGTTTTTAGGTATATGAATGCGTACAGTTTGTAGGTCTGTTTGTGTGTTCTTGTGTGTGTTTTACTCCTTGATATTAATCATTTTTAAACTGATATAAATCAACTACTTTAAACTTATTTTCTACAAATATTTAACCAGTACATAACACTACTAAAGGTCCCGTTTCATCTATATCATCGTCATTCTCGCTGCCACCGCCAGCACCGTCACCACCACTTGACTTCATCCCCCTCGACTTGTTCGAACACATGGAGTGCATGCCCATGGGTAAGAGTATTTCATTCTTCTAGTCGAAGTCACTCTTAGCAGCAGTCGTGGTCATTATTCAGGTGTGAACGAGTTTACCATCACGACGCCACTTCTCTCTCATGGCCGCCTTCTTCGTGCATTCGTGAAGAAATTGATTGATTACGTATTTCAATAATACTAGTTGATCTGCCGAACGTTGTTCCGCCTAAGAGACAATAAATGATCAGATTTAGAATTATTTAAAATTATATTATCCGTCGTTCTTCTCAAGATCGGTCTTTTGGTTTTTTTCTTAGGGAAGGTGATAGAAAGTATTTTATGTCCGTCTCCTGGTTCTAAGCTACCTTGCCAATTTTCAACCAAAGTCATTAAGCTATATTTCTGTTTTAAATAGTGAAACTAACGCGACTTTCAAGCAATTCATAACTTTACTAAATATCAAACTTAAATATATTGTATGCAACAGAATAATTCAGATTAAATAAATATAGGTAAGCGTAGTATTAAAGTCTGTTTCTGTTGTACAAATGACAATATGAGAAGAGTGGTCTAATGTCTAAGTATACCATCATTGCAGGACCTCAGATAACAGCTGTTGATATTGACCAATCGCCGCCTTCGGATGACTCCGATATCATTTTCATTACGAAATTTGAGGTAAGAGTACTTAATAATATTAATAATAAAAAAGCATATGAAGACGTATTTATGTTGGTGTTTGTACGGTTGTTGTTTTTTTTATTTTTTGTAAGAAATGATATATTTTTTGTTGCAGGAAGGTATTCCTCTATCTGATTCGGATTGAAAGACCAAGATTTACTTATGCTGTATTTAATTGTAAGAACAATCTCTTTTGTTGTTATTTGCATGAATAAAACGTTGATTGAATTTTTAAAATTATTTTTATTAGTAAATATAATTTCGAAAGAAAATCAATTTTCTATTGATAAGACTAAAATCACACATTTTCTCAAAAAAAAGGCTGAATACACACACGCAGACTTTTTTCCACTACTAGTTATGTTATCTGTAAACAAGGAATTATATAATATATATACTATATACTACTATATACTGTATACGTTTTATAGTAAGCTAATAAGGTTTTTCTTTAATAGGGAATACCTACATCAACGGAAACTATCATAATATATAAAACCTTTTAATCAAAAAAATCTAAAAGATAAGTTTCGATAAATCGCTTGCTCTTTTCTATAAAAGGCAATTTCCTGTCCAATGTAAATAATCGTTCATTATCTTGCTGTGACATGTATTATATCGTTATGATATCGCTGCCATTTTGTATTGTGCCGGCACGTGAACGGAAATATGCCCCTACACAGTCTATACGCTTAGTTTTGCGCAAGAAAAAACAGTGCACTCATGACTGCTCAGCCTAGAGAGAGAATATTAATTGTGTTACCTTTGTAATATACAATATTACTAGCTGTGTCCCGCGGTTTTACCCGCGTAGTTCCCGTTCCCGGGGCAATACCGGGACGTAAGCTATCCTATCTTTTAAGTTGGATCGAACTGTACATGGTGTGCGAATATATTAAGATTATTATATGTTATAAATATTACTGAAAGTTGTATTTATTAGATTCGAGCATGTTATGGAGTCTTAAATATCATTACTTTTTCCTTCTTCAAGATACTATAACACATAATTTCTATAAATTTTATTAGTATCATCAATAAATGTATGAATAAAAGTTCCTGAAAGATTAGTAAGGTAATATTTATTAAGTGTCGGTTAGAAAATTCAGTCCCTGCGGATAAAATTCCCTCGTGTACGCGAGCCCTTAGGGGAAACATTTAGTTCGTAGTTGTAGTCATAGATGGCTCTAGTAAGTTTGAATTTTGTTGATACATACGTTTTTATAACTTTAAGCTATTTTTGCAATGATAAACTTAAACTTATCATAAACTTTAACTCAACATACTGGACTTAAAATATTGTACCCAATGCTAGATTTATTTTTCATTTCGATGCTTATACCTATTAATTATTATAATGTGCTAGTATTCAAAGGTACAAGTTATGTAATTGTGTAATGATAAGAATTTGTGATTTTCGGTGTACAAAATATTGATTTCGAATGAAATGCGTTTAAGATGTAAGAACTAATACTATTAGTATTAAAAGTCGTAAACATTCTTTATGGATTAGGCATGTGTTAAAACTACGAATATAACTATTCGTAGAGTGTATGGAAATATAATTTAGTCTTCAAATACAACCAAAATCTTACATTATTTGATACAATTCTTTTCAGCTTAGATAAAATAAAGAGGTTATAGTAAATACTACCTAATATTGACTACGGTTGCTTTTACGAGTCTAAAGATAGGTAGTTTGAATATTTATGAATTTGATTATTTGGTATTGGAGTTGTCCACAGTTTCACCAACATTAAATAATATGCGACAACAATTGAACATATTACTAAACAATTTTAAATTTAAATCCGTCTTAACATGAACACCACATACCAATTTGCGATTACCCACAAAGACTTTACTTTTCATTAAACAAAAATTATAATTGCGTATTAAAAACGCGCCGCTGCGCCCATTCGAGACCAGTCAATTTGGTAATGACCGGCCGTTAACCGCAAAAATATAAAGCAATATAACAAGAATGTGACAATAAAACGCGAATTATTCGTCCACTTTTTTACCAAAGGCCCACGCGTGCAGGACACGCGTCACGAAATATTAAAACTGGTGTTAGTCTTGACACGCGAGCTTTCCCACCAATAAATACAGAAATCTTACAGCCCTATTGTTATAAAGTAACATATTCCCAAACAAAACACAACCCTAATCCAACGACTTAAAGTTCATAATCAAATAACAACTGTTGTAACGGACAGATGAAATTTAGATATTCGATATTCGACTCTATACCTAGTATGCAAGGTTGAGATTTAATGTATGTATTTTTAAAGAATAAGGGTTGTCCTCAACGGACTAATACCGCCCCCGACGGTTATCGAATAATGCGTAGGCACGTGCCCGCTGCGTTTTTTATCAAATTTTTATTTCGTGCGAACGCAGAAGTGGCGAGTGGCGCAGACGTGTATAGATCTTTTGTACTCCAAAGGTTTATCGATAAATAAATTCTAATATTGCCTGGTAAACCTTTTATTACTTGTTCGTATAGTAAAAAATATATGATTTTTAGTATGAGTTTATTTACTTTTAAGTGTAGTATTAAAACCTAATTCGTATAACAAATTATCACAGATACCTAATATTTTTAATCAACAACTTGCAATACTAAACTTACTATGTTCTAATACAAGCCACGCCGCGCTGTTGGGACCGATACTGATATCATATTTTTCCTAGACCATACAAACTCACAATCGAACAATTTTGCTTTAAGCCCTATTTTCTTATAATATTGGCATAAGCACAAATTATATAAATAATACCAGAGAATACTTATAACAAGTATCTAAATATTAAACCAACAAGCAATCATATCACTTATCAAATTACTAAACAATCCCAAAACACTATTAAAACAAACATTCGGCAATAGCCCCGTCCCCTTATGAAATCATATTTTGATTTCAATATCAATGTCACCCACTCGTAGTTTTTATTCCTTTGTCCGTTAATACACATATTAAATCATTAAAAGTCGCGTGCCGGCATTATATGATATTTCACACGTATAATGGAATATTGTTATTATTGTAATATGAATGGATGTTCTTTTCAATTCGCTTTTTATTAGTGTTAATGCTTTATTTGGTTGTTCAGCTTTTTGGGGTTTTCCAGTTGAGCTAGGAACACGATATTTTTCGAGAAAAAAGCCATCATACATAATAAATATAAATATGATACCTACTTCTATTTGTCTATCTAATTTTTTTTTTTTACTAACCAAGTATACCCACCTCTCTTTTAAGTTTTCAAGCCAAAAACGTGAATAATATGATTAACAATATTACGCTAAAGTTAGTATGAATATAAGCATCATTTATTTAATATCTGGGGCGAAAAGTATATATGTATAGAAAAAAGGCTGTTACGGCAGATCTTGGTATCAACTACAAAAAGGCTTGGTAAATAGTAAATATTATGTTCGTTAATTTATATAATTAAATACCACATTGCTTAGAATTTGTATATAGCAGACATATATAGCACAGATAATTGTCCGGTCGAGGCTCGTTAATAAAAAAGCAATGTCACATCTTATTATGCTTGAAATGCGACAAATCCGAATTGAGACGTCATTGCTGGGGAGAACAGGGCCAAGGGTAAAATGAGTAATCCCAAACACGCGGACGCGTGGCCGGAGTGTGCCGGTTCGACGCCGGCCCCTGTAAGCGACAAGTCGTTAGTTATTGCTAACTGACGATTCAATTTGATGAGTAATTAGTGAGTGACAGTTCGGCTTAAAAAATAATTTATACAAAAATCGAACTCGCTCGTTAAGGTCTCTTATAATAAGTGTTCTACCTAAAATTTAGTCTAGAGAATAGCGGCGGATATAATGCCTCTATGAAAGAATAAAAACATTAAAGATGAATTCAAATATGAAAAAGAATCAGTAATATGTATTTCATCCGTACTTTTACGTTAAGATAAACGGGTTATAAAATTACCCAATAAGGTTAATTTTTTCGAGAGTATTTACTCTAAAGCAGCTTATTTCTCTCAACACTTCTAGAACACCTTAAACTCTAATTTATTTTGAATTAATTAAGTATTAATAACCATTATGTGAGTTACTTAGTCCTGGATTACTATCAGGTGAAACTCCTGCTCAGTTGCCCACGATCACATGAAAGTTAAAGACCAAACATTAACTTTAATCTTTCGTAACTAACGCCTTAATACAACATAATTTATAAAAAAAGGTGTAATTAAATTACGCCCAGAATAGACACCAATAAATGGCCATAACATACGTATATTACAAATACCATATTGTAAAAATTAATGTTAACATCTACAATATTTTCAACCTCACCAAAACGCCATTTAAAATAACAAGCGAACAATAACAATTCGTACCGAAAACAAAGTCATTCCGAAACTATATGGACTTAAAAAAGCAATTGTAGTGTGTACCGATTACGCCGCCATATTGCACGCATGGCCAGAGACGCAAATTGTTCGCTAACCTGATTACAACAACCACATTGTCTTTACCCCTTTCTCCATTTTGCCCCTACCGCCCCATCCGAACCACCCACCTATATGAGCATCGCCTTTTGTAAATATTCTTTAACAAGATGGAAATAAAGATGTATGGTTTGCTTGAGTGATTATTGATCTGTATTATTTTGTTTTTAATACTTGTAGCAGTAAACACAAATTTAATTTTAAAAGAGGATTTTATATGAGTCAAAGATCAGTTTTATGAAATTTTCATCTATTGGAATGTATCAATACAAATGATTTAAAAGCTATTCTTTAGCAGTTATCTTTATATCTTGCTGATGATATGATATTTGTACATAGCAACTTGGTATATAACAATGTACCTAATAAATTATTTATACACAGAGCAAAAACTATTAATATTTTATATGGCAACTCAACAAGACCCCTTGCCTGCCTTGAGTGGTCACTAACCATTAGAGAGCGACCACCTCCGCTCATGCCTACACAACATGAAAAGTTTATTTTACTTACATAGAAAACTACAAGAAGTCGATAAAGTCGCAATATCCTTACCAAACCTACTATAAAAATTTTTAGGTAGCTATAGACAATAACGAATCAAGCTATAACAAGCTTATAAATAAAAATGTCTATAGCCACATAGCCCTTAGGACAATCAGACGGGATGAAAACGAAATCAAATTAGAGATTGCATCCCCTTATTGCGTTACAACCCCTGTAGTAAGCATAATCATTATTGAGCTCTGCGGATCCTGTTTAGGTGCCAATAAAATAATATGTCCCTATAGTATTGTTGGTTAAACGTATCTATATTTAATAACTAGCTGTTGCTCGCGACTTCGTCCCCGTCGGATCTATTTCTATTATTATGTTATAGTGAGTCAATCTTAGAAGATAGACATATACTGTCGCGAACCTTTTTTTAGTACATTTAAAGAGGAATAATAATTTCATGCATATTTTTTGGTATCTTGAACCGTTTTCGCAGCGCATGCAAAGGAAGCCCTCAAAGATGTATAATTTTCCCGTATTTTCCTCATTTTACATTATATCTTCGCTCTTTTTAGTCGCAGCGTGATATTATGTAGCCTAAAGCCTTCCTCGATAAATTGTCTATTAAATAAAAAAAGAATTTTTCAATTCGAACCAGTAGTTCATGAGATTAGCGCGTTCAAACAAACAAACAAACAATCAAACAAACAAACTCTTCAGCTTTATATATTAGAGTATAGTTGAATACTTGGAACTACAATTTATGTTTCACTACATATTTCACTCATTCAGTTTAATGAGTTTTATAAGTATAATATTCGAGCGAAGCCGGGGCGAGTCGCTAGTTTATAAATTAAAACTACTTTCCAAATTTACGGTTCATATAAACTTAAGCAGTTCTTAACATATATTATGTTGGGGATGTTCGCAGCTCCAACACATGCTGAGTGGTATTCCTTTTCCAGAGTAACATATTATTCTTCTGTTTTTCATATCTGTGTGTATCTGTTTATTGTTAAGTGTCTTGTGTATTGTTTTATTGTGCTCTAGATTAAATATTATTATCACATTCGACATCACCAACTATATATCACTAAAATATTTTATTGGTTGAATTGGTATACACAGCGCCATCTAGTTCCAAGCTAAGCCGAAGCTTGTGTAATGGCAACTAGATAACGGAATAAATTACATATACATACTTTTCTTTTGTAAATACATACATACAATACATAGCAACACTCAGACCCCAGAAAAATACACATACAAATACAAATGTAAATTACAAGTATATTTTTCCATTGCGGGAATCGAACCCACCACCCTTCACGCGGAAAGCAGTTGTGCTACCACTGCGCTAAGCGGTCGTCAAAATTTTTCTTTCTTAATATTTAAAATAAACGATAGCAATTCACTCACAAACCATGCCTATCAAAGTTTAATATCGTAGTTCTTTCATTGGCGTAAAATCGAATCTCAAAATCAATTTGTCTACAGCTTCGCAGAACAAATATTCAGGTGGATGTCAAAGATCAACCTTAAGATTATTTTTATTTTTTGTAAGAAAAATTCAAAAAGAATTTTTAGTTTGAATACAGTTTAGTGAAATGTCCGCTTATAAATTGGTATCGATTATCACGTATCGTTATCGGTAGAAACGGTATTTCAGTATTCAACTTATTTTAATTTGTTATGTTTATATTTTAGAGAAGAAGCAATTCTGTAACATTACTCCGTTACTCCTCTATGTGGTTATCTGTTCCTTAGAACATTTGAACATGATTTTTCCGAATATATTGTGCATGGATTGGCGTAGTATCTTCGTAAGGCGCAAATATTATTATTATCTTAAGCAAAGCTAATAAAACTCACTAATGTAAAAATAATATTTTTAGATAAAACAGCATTCCCTTGGTGCTTTAATAACTTCCAATTTAAGTATATAAGAAAACAATAATCTTTAATAAATTTTAGTAAAAAATATTACGTCAAAAACAAGTTCACGCGTCTGTGAAAGTTTCTGTGAAGCGTCTGCAGCCAACGTGAATCAGTTGAAGCCTAGGTATAGTAGATTTACTAAATTTTAAGTCCCCGACGGTTTCTTGGGCGGCATGCAAATTTTATTCCAGCTTACTGACTGCGCTTGACGAACGCCGCGTTTTTTTGTTATTAATTTGATATGATTGTACAAATTTACTTTCATTGGTAAAGTCAATGTTGAATATATATTTTTTTGAGCTTATCATACTTCTGATCCACGAGATTACTTCATTTGAAGAAATTACATTAATATAATAATTAAAAGCTTGTGAAAATATAGTGTTTAAATAACTAAGTTTAATGAACATTACCTGAATTGGTATTACTAATAAGTGGGTATAGTTAAGATTCAGACTGCCATCTTCCTCTTATGAGTTTTTCTAAATTTTAATTGCCGTTGTACGTTCCTTATTTAGAAATGTTCTTTATTAAAATTAAATTACAGTACTACTACAAATAACAGTTTTTTATACATTATTGATTATTACGCTATTGTTACTAAATCAAGCAATAAAACAAAAAACCTCGTTGCAATGTTTCAATTTCTAATAACGTAAATCAAATTGACGTCTCCAAAGGCGATTTTTAAACGCAGCGTCTCTCTGCACAGTTGGTATCCGAGACCAAAGTTGAATTTCAACGAGCAAGCAAGGGTTGTGACATTTGGTAGTGGCAGATTGTTTGAACAAAAGGGTTTTTTGGAGAGAACGCGAACTCGTCTCCATTTTGTTTTGCGAAGCTTCCAGATTGGATTATCAGATTTGATTTCGGAGTGGGTTTGATTGATTTTCATCGTTTTTTTCGTTGTTGTTCTTAATTAACCGTCAATTTGATATGGGTTAGAGGTGTCAGATTCAAAATCGATTTTTTATGTCAATTGGAATAATTCATTTATTAGCTCTACGTTTACTCTGTACCTGTCCTTATGTAACATAGCGGTAACTTACCTGAAATCATAATAATGTACCTTTTTTCTGTTAAAAACGCTTCCTCAGGGAACATTCTATAGAGAGAATTATCGTAAGCGGTTCAGCTGTTTTAGAGTTTTGCTCATAGAAATACCTCTGGCGATTCATTTTTATATTGTATAGATATAGCTAAATACTCTATCTCCATCAAACACGCAGTTTTAAGCAACGTACCTACTGCTCAAATTTTGATTTTCATTGATGTCAATGTCGATATGTATAT
>DWAJ01004917.1:0-12208 GCA_018238005.1 Eurema mandarina | reverse complement strand
CGCTGGGCGCGACGCGCGGGCCGCGGGCCAGGCCCGCGAGCCTGCTGCTGCTCGCCGTCTGGTTGGCGGCCGTGGCCGCCGACCTGGCCTGTCCCCAGGAGCCACCCGCCGCTCACGTCGTCTGCGCCTCTTGCCGCTCCTACGAGAGCGCTCGTGAACATAGCCTCAGAGTGATTCGCGAAAGCTTACTGGCGAAACTAGGCTTCGCCCAGGCGCCGAACACTACGGGTCGACAACTGCCGCGAGTGCCGGCAGATCTCATGGAACGCTTCGAGAAGCGGCCTCCGCCACCCGGCGTGCAGGCCGATGCGCCTTCAGTTTCGCGCACTTTTGTTACGCATACGGAGCAGGACGACTTCCTGGCCCGCACCGACAATGTCCTCGTGTTTGCCCGTTAGTAAATTTAGTATTTTTTGTGTATATTTTATTATTACAACAATAGTAGAGCCGAGTCGCACATCTTATGAGGGAGCCCATAATCAAAAGAATATCGTTGAAACCCACAGCATAATATAATCGTATAACATAGGGATGAAGAAGACTCTATACAAGCTTCTACCGGCCTGGCATGGTCAACGAAGTTCATTGACAGGCACGTGTGCAGCTTATAAGTAGGTAAGGCAATTCGTGATCGCTTCACGCATTGCCAATTTTAATTAGCCGAAAATTGTTCACTGTAAGCCCGGCTTCTGTCTATTGTCTACGGTTACCTGCATTACGATTTGTAGCACGACCATTGTGACACTTGATAAACGCAATATTAGATCGTGACTCTACGTGATGTGAATTTAAAATTTAAATAATTTTAACAAGTCACGCGTTACACTTCCCACGAAATAGAATTTTAAAAGAGTGAAGACAGTCAAAAATGGATGATATTGTTTAAAGTTATTGATAAAATAGTGTTGACATATAAGTAGGTAATAAAGGTAAACAATCGTAATATTAAACGAGGTTATCAAAGTGCATGCAAATACATAATACATATTAATTATATTGTGATCTGCTAATATTAAAGCAAAGGGTCTACGACCGCTAAAGATAAAGGAACTAACTTTTAACGCCCAAATTCCTCGAAATACTCTGTGAAGAGTTTATAAGAATTAAATTTTATATTTTTAGATATCATTGTTGATTCTTTAATTTTTTGTCACATAATAATTGCACTATAAACGACTCTAGAGGCCATACTTAACTCTATAAGGAACGCAAATGAAAATGTTTCTGACCATTCTTCTCTTCCTTTTACTAAAAGTTGTATTTTGCCACGTAATATGTTAGTTTAAGCCATTTTCTGGATCTGGGTTTTCTAAGGTCAAAAATAAAAAGCTATTTTAACTTCGGTATGGACCTAATTACGTATAAATTTTTCAACAGTAGATATAATTTTTCGAGTTTTTTAAACGTGCAAGTACTTTCTATATAAATATCTCAAGCATTATTTTAAATATAGTTAAGAGTAGAGGCATTAACGAGAAAATTTTCTCAAAAAAATTTAAAATTAAAAACCCAAAGGATATGTGAATTTTTTAAATAATAAGAATAATTCTTTATTCTTATTATTTAAAAAATTTAACCAAAATAATTTTTAAACAAACCTATAGTTACTATTTAAATATATAAATATTAATTTAATTAAGTTACATACCAAATTATGTTTATACAAAGCGATAGTTGTAGACGTTTAACGAGATTGGAGAACTACAAATAACGATATAAAATAAAAATAATGATATTAGCACGTTATCAATGAATTGAGCATGGATTCATTAGGTCACTTCGAATAGAATGTACGTAGAATTACAGATTACAGTATTATTCTTGTCGTGGGGCCAAGTCGACAGCTGCACATTTTAACTGATAATATTTTGCGCTCCACTTGCACTCAATAAAATATTTGGGATTTAACAATCAATACGGAACAAGTACAGCAAAATACTTCTTAGCTTCAATTAATTATATTGATACATGTTAAAGTTATAATTTTTGTCCAAGCAGCAAGTAGTGTTGATATTTATTGCTTATGTATTTTTGTTTAATATATTATATTGTATATTGTAAGTTTTATGTTTGTTCGGCGTGAGTTTGATAACAGTCTTACAGGTAAATTGCTTTGTCCCATAAGGTGCGTGGCCGCCACCACAAAACCTTACGACTGATCGTATTTATATGTAAGATTGGTTTGAATGAAATTGGATAGAGTGTTTGAATAAAATAAGATCTTACATGTGCATAATTTAACTCATTTGTACATATGTTTAAAAAAAAATCATCTTTGGGTTGGCGAAAGCGTACTACATTTAATATAGTATCTTGTAAGTCTTTTCTCTATGAAATTATCAAAAACAGTTTGTACCTGTATAGTATTAACGTCAAGATTCAAGAGTAAATGTCGGTAGTAGGTAGCTAAAGCATAAACGGTTTTGGACTTATTTATAAGAAAACGGCTTATGTTGCTAATTTTTCTCCGTCCAACGCGAAAAGAATACTGCCCTCGTCCTTTAATCTGCGACATGCAAACGAAACGCCTCCGTGTAACTGGGTGACACAATTCCTGACACATTAACTAATAACCTCTACGTACGCTACCTCGATTTCGACCATAACCGAAATATATTGGATAAACCACGCCCATAGACGTATTTTCACTTAATATGAGGATTAGGCCTATTGGGGATACCTCATTAAAAAAAACGCACCCAAGGTTCTTACCTCCAGGGTGGTGTGGAAACAGAACCGTTCTTAATACTTATATACTGTGAATATAATGGCCTACATTCATATACAATGAGTCTTCATAATCTTTATTAGTTTAAATTGCATGGCAACAATAAGTTGCAAATCGGTTATCATTACCCATTGGGTAAGTGGCATGAATTAATTTCATTTAAATAAAAGTTTCAAGAGATAAGGTCTTATATATAGACGATACAATGTATGTCCATTGAACTAACTAATTCTATTTATAACTGGGAATTATTATTATCTATTCATTACAAATAAATCAAATTATTTATTTAGCCCGCATAAAATTAATGTTTTCGTAATTCTTAGAATGGGGTGGCTTAGAATAGATTTAATAATGTTGTAGGATTTACTTACCGTTTTAATTTTTGCAATAATTATATATCTTTCCGCTTTAATTTCAATGTATTATTACAGTAGCGACAGTTCTGGTCGTAATTTGCCATTTTTATAAATATCATTCTTATCTTATTTAAAGCAAGGACAACTGGTGCGCACATTAATAACTCTTATTTTTACTTTGCAAATGATCTACTCTTCATAAAACTTTGCTAAATATATTTCTGTGCCGTCGTCTATTTTGGTGGATCTAAGAAAATCTTCAAGGAGGGTATAAATGTGGCATAACAATTGCATGTTCAAAGGTGATAAAAATACAAGCAAATTATATACAAAATGTATTTTATCTTTAAAAATTATATCATAATGATGACAAAGCAGCATTTATCATTCTAAACATTTATAACGATTACATAGAATGTGACAATATAAATTGTATGGGATTAATATGAAGTTTAGTACAATCAGTCTGGGCATGAGTGGACGAGTAGTGCGTGCAAAACGTTACGAAGTCAGCGAGGCGACCGACCATTTGGTGGGATCGATTGTTTTGGCTGCTCTCATCCACCTTAATTGCTAAGAATCAGACCGTCTCGAGCTTTTGTATAGAGTTAAATAACCGTTTGTGTTAGAAAGGTACTCTAACGTACTAAATTAATAAGGTCCTGTTCATAAGAAACATTCGATAATCTAATTTTTACGATTTAACGCAATTTTAATTTGTTTATATATAATAATTTATTACAATATATAATACAGTTACGTTTCTACGGATTAGTTTTAACTACACTTTCAATAATTAATTAATAAGGACACGCTTTTTTATAGTTTAACTAGCTGTTGCTCGCGACTTCGTTCCCGTCGGATCTTTTTCTATTATTATGTTATAGTGAGTCAATCTTAGAAGATAGACATATACTGTCGCGGACTTTTTTTTAGATCATTTAAAGAGGAATAATTCTTTCATACATATTATTTTTGTATCTTAAACCGTTTTCGCAGCGCACGCAAAGGAAGCCCTCAAAGATGAATAATTTTCCCCGTTTTTTCCATATTTTCCATTATATCTTCGCTCCTATTAGTCGCAGCGTGATGTTGTATAGCCTAAAGCCTTCCTCAATAAATGGTCGATTCAATAAAAAAAGAATTTTTCAATTCGAACCGGTAGATCCTGAGATTAGCGCGTTCAAACAAACAAACAAACAAACAAACTCTTCAGCTTTATATATTAGTATAGATGTGCCTCAAAATGTGTGCGGAACCATCTGTCTGTTAAACCGACTCGCACTTGACCGGTTTTTAATTCTCATCTCGATCCCGGATCACGTTTACGGAAATTTAATGTTCCGATATTTATTCATATTCGTAATGTATTTACCGATTCGCCTTTTTCAGTTCATTTATCATATATTAAATTAATGATAAATGAAAGTCATAAATTATTTACGGGATTGTTTTATTGTTAATAACGATGGGATTTATTTATGGAATTATATTTTAATATATATATATATAGTTTTGTCTGTATTTTTAAGTTAAAAAACCAGATTATATTGCATATTAATAAGGTGCTATATCTTTATATAGACAGTCTCTTTAGAAAAGCGCCTAATTTCGGTTTCAATTTTTTTTTCATTAAGAGTCATAATCGTACCTCAAGGAATATTAAAAAAATATGTACATCGGTTCAGCTGTTTCCGATTTATGTGCTTATTATTTTGCGATTCTTTTATTTATGATAGCATCGCATATATTATGCATGCATACATGCAGACTTGGAATTGGTTGTTTTATAGATTTAAGCATACATAGTTATATAGGGACAGAGAAAGCGACTTTGTTTTATACTATGTAGTGATTTCCATATCAATGTTAAAAGACTGCTATTTTTAAAGCGATTCCCCATCGGTTCGGTTCGCGGAACGAAACCAAAATTAACATCGTAAAGTGAATTTACCTGGAAATAGAGTCGGTAATTTGACGTTTGCTATTTTTGCATAATAGCAGCGTGCGGAAAATTTTTTATTTGAGGTGTAATATTTTTTTCATGATAATATACTTTTGCGTTTGGTAATTTTTTTTGTAATACCATAAAAATTTAAAGTGTTATTATTGAGGTTTGATATTTTTTTTAATGATATAATTTTGCGTTAATGGTATTTTTTTTGCAATACCATGAAAATTTAAAGTGTTATTTTATTAGTTTAGTTGAAAAAAGATTTTTTTCACTTATTTACTTGGATGACAAGACAATAATACTATGTTACCATGCAGCTGGTTTGTTTAGTTTTCAAGCTCATCATAGCTTGAAGATGCCAATAGTACAAATAACAAAAAAAGCTTTAAAATTTTCTTTTTAAAATATTTTACTACTCATCCGTATTTAAAAGAAAAATTTCCAAAACTCTTACAAAAAGCCTTGTTTCCTGGATAAACAAGCAATTCCAATAAAAGGGAAACATTAACAAACTCGATAAATTCCCGGAAATTGCGTCAATAAACGTTAAGTTTTGTTAACCGTTGTTTATTGTTAACCTTCGTTTAGCTAACCGTTGTTTATCGGTTAACCGATTTGTTTTGACTTTTAAGTTACAAAGTCGCCGAAGTCCCTTTAATTGTTTTGTTTGTCGAACTTATGCCGTTGGAAGTTTAATCTGAGGTTAATTACTGATTTATAAATAGCTTTAATGAAAACAAGTTTTCGAGTTTTGGTTTTGGATAAATTGTGAATATATTTAATCAAGTTTAAACAAGTGTCTATTAAGTGTTTCTACTAACTTTTCTTCGCGGTTTTCGTTTTTAAGCGTGACTTTACGCGTGTAGTTCTCGTTTCTGGGACAATACCGGGATAAAATATCCTATGTGATACCCAAGTATGTAATCTACCTGTATACCCAATTTCAGCTAAATCTATTTAGTAGTTTTTGCGTAAAAGAACAACAAACATAGTGACTTATATCGTCGCACACACGTTTATATTGTTAGTAGAATAGTCGTTAATGTAACATAAGTAAAAAATAATTAATAAAGGCCTGTAATTCCATACTTAAACATGTTCAATCCAAAAGATAAATAATTAAATTAACATTATAAATACAATTATTAATATATAGACACATAACGTGTTATGTAGTAGGTATTATGAACTTATATTAGACAAGAAAAAAACCGAAAAATCAGTAAAAATGTCATTTTAGTACAGTGAATGTCATATTTTCTTATTAACACGTTAATTGTATAATTGAATGTGGTAATATACTTTCATATTATTCGAGTGTATATAATATTAATAATGAATATATAAGGAAATATCTATATAAAATATACTCACGTTCCCTTTGATCTCTAAAGGTCAATAAATAAAGACAACGGTCCATTGGACTACAAAGTCATCGCAATTGTCCATTTAGTGAAGATACCTTAAAGGTTATATTTTGACATTACTAATAGATGTATTATTTTATTCAATTGTTAAATTGTACTCTCTTTTATTAGAATTTTATCAAACGTAAATTTATTCCTCAAAAAAATACCTAATTAAAAAGTGGCAGAACTTGTAAGTAAGAAGTTACTTTTAAATAATCGAAAATTAATTACATATATAAAGCAACAGACCTGAGCTAGTTACATATTATACTTAGTATAAATAATGTAACAGTTTCTGGGGTAATACGTTCAGGTAGTACAAACACACAGAACGTATTTATCAGTGAGACAGAGAGACATTACGGGCCGTTTCGAGTACATTCCATAACGTGGAACACAATTGTCTTAGCTAATATCTTGTTTTTACTTCTTGTATCACTACGTAGGATAAAATTAAAGTATAAAAGTCCCCGAGTGTCTTGTTATATTGTATAAATAATTATATAAATAAATAAATAAATAAATATTTTCAGGACATTTATGCACAGCGCCATCTAGTTCCCAGCTAAGCCGAAATTACATATACATACTTTTCTTTTGTAAATACATACATACAATACATAGCAACACCCAGACCCCAGAAAAATACAAATGTAAATAACAAATATATTTTTCCGGTGTGGGAATCGAACCCACGACCCTTCGCGCAGAAAGCAGTTTGTGCTACCACTGCGCCAAGCGGTCGTCTTATGTATGTACGCATATTAAGATTAATTACCAGAATTATGTTTAATAAAATAAATAAAGGCGTTCTATTCGCAGCATTTATAAGCATCAAAGAACTTTTAAAATGTCAACATAACAATGTTGCGAAACTACGAATGCGTTGCCGAGCTATCTCAGCTTTGATATATTAAATTGTATTTTAAACAAAAAAAATTGAATTTGAAAAATTGATAAATTTTGAATTGTAAAATGTCATCACTTTATTTATAAAATGCTCTCATAACATTTTAAGCCAATATTTATACATCAAACTGTAAATTGTTTATACAACAAAAAACATTTAATACCACCATGCTATTAATGTAGAATAGTATTCGCAAAAACCAAAATATGTTAGGTTTTCAGTTATGTCCCATCACTATAACGTACCTGCATCAAATAAATAAATATAAAGCCGTTTATTTTATACACTTTACAATAATATATAAAACTTTATTAACACTAGTTTCTTGATTTTCATTTTACTAGATTAGATTTTATCAATAGTATATTGTATATATAGTAATAGTACGTATATGTAGTATATAGTAATAGTACTTAAATGCTTTTTTTCTTTCAACTACATCAAATATTCTAACGTAAATTCAACTGAAGCAAACGCTAACTACACTTCTCTTGAACAAAATTTTCTCAAATTTTCTTTACTCGTACAAAACACGACGCTTAGTTAGGAACCCTTAATTTTCAAGTTTACGGTGTGACTTATCATTTTAATCTTAATCCGGGAACTGCTATTTACATTGCCGCGTTAATTACTGCGAACTTTTGAGACAAGCTTGTGAAAATTAAATTATTGTTATCGCTGTAAAAAGGTAACGTGTATTTATTCAGTGGATTTGACCCATTTCGGTTGGTTGGTTTTTTTTCCAAGCAGATTGAGTTTCAGATTGTAAAATTATAAATGTTATAGTACGAGAAAATCCTTAATTAGGTATTTAAGTCTAAGATAAAAGTTGTATAAAGCGGAAGTATTAAAAACACCTGTGTCTACACGGCATTCTCCACCAGCCGATAATAACTCAATACATTAATTTATGTTTGATGGTTTTTAATATCAAAATAAATATACGTAATAATTAATAGCTACCTATTTTAATAAGATTGTGTTGTTTGTTTTGTTAGTAATTTATGAACAATTAATTTTACATAAAACACATAGTGTTATGCTGATTATATCAGGACAGCCCATTGAATATGTGTCCATTTAAATGTAAGTAAATAATTAGTAATGAGTAAGTACAGAGCGAATTAAATCGTAAAATATATTTAAGCAAGTTCCTAACGAATGAGGATGTCATATATCAAGCTGCATACCGTATGCTGTATAATTCATAGCAGTCAACGTCTCCTGCAGTGAAAAATACCGACCATTAGCACAAACGCTTTACTATATAAATCTTGCGAGCGATTTATATGAGCACTTACTAAGTCGGAAATTAACTCGTAGATTTTAGTTCAGTTTTTTCTAGCAGAGCGCTTCGAGATTTCCGATTTTATTCCGATTAAAGATTCTTTCGATGTAGATTTCGAGTTCAAAGTATTTTTCTGATAATTAATTTTTAGATTTAAAATAAATTAAAAAAAGAAAACATTTTTTTAAACTTGGAATAACTGCAATAACTGTTTCTTAAAATTATGTGTACAATATAGATTTGTAATTCAACGTGTCCTTTCATAGACTATTTTTAGTATTCTTCTCATACACCTTACCCTTTGGAAACAGGCGTTTATAGATTGAAACAGACAGACGGCAAAGTTATTTTATATTTTTTTGCGATAACGTAATGCTTTGGAAAAAGCAGATTGTGTGGCTGCAACGACATGTCTGTATTGATCTATATTTTTAGTTTTGACGTTCATAAATATCACAATGTGATTTAAGTGAATAAATTATTTTCATTTTCAGTTTTCATTTTCATTTTTACATATCTTTCGCAATCGTAAACACGTAAGTATAGTAGGATACCATCAAAAAGTACGACTAAAAATGTGTCTCTATAAAGATAGAAATGCAAGTTTTCAATTCCCAATTCCATGCCAGTTGAAGCTGTTTGCTCAACGCTACGACAACAGCTAGTTACATATTGACGGTCAAATACACGTCTGTGTATATATACGCATCTAAGTTTTAGAATTTAAGGTATAACAAAGGTTTTAAAAATAAAAATTATTATTTTAACTCGGTTAGAAAATCAATGTACAATATGTGTTAATTATGTAACAAGAATGGACTGTTTTATTCGCATCTGATTTTGTTTTACTTCGATAAAGACTTTCTTTCAAGCACAAGATTGTATAAATCAATTTGTTTAAATGAATGGTTAAATACGGTGGTTTTTATATTTAAATAAAAAGCATAATATTTTAGTAAAAACAGATTTTCTGCAAAAAATCAGTTAGGTATCCCAGTCTCTCTTCCTACCATCGTTAATTTTATTTGTAAAAAGTTTTTGTAAGTATGAAACCAGTTGTTCAGAACATTGCTACGTAACAAAATAACCATTGAACTCGTTATCATTTGCATGAAATTATGCTAAGCGTGGCAAAGCTGCGGGCTAGTTCAAAACATGGTTTTAAATTCAGTCGAAATTCGACCGACCACACTTCATGTCCGAGATTTGTGGCTATCGCTAAATGTACTCAAGCACGGTACAATTTACATATTGTGGTTTATAAATGAGTTTGAATTTAGTGTAACACACCCCGCCCACCCCTTTTAATCATTTTCCTTCCCTTTTTCCTTTTTCCTTTTTTCTTAAAGGTACTTTATTTCATGTCTTAGATACCCATTTCTTAACTGTTTTAAATGTTGGCAACGCATTTGTGGGATATTTAGCTTTGCGACATTCATTGTAGTTATTGTATTAATTTGTTGGATGATGTGAGAAAATCAGCAATCGATATCTTCATTTTGAAAATGAAATATTGGACTTATACATATATATGACGGCATCAGCGATGGCTGAGCGATAGTGCCGTCACCATTTGGATTAGGTGGTACAGGGTTCTTTCCGTAGATGGCGTAGAATAATAACGTAAACGTGGATAATAACTTCACTTGCCTTGTTTGCAACAATTACAATTGCAATTAAATCATATCAGATCAAGTGTAAGCCGACAGATTCGTTTTGATGGTGTACGGCGACCCGAATAGGAATGTCACCCCTGATACCGAAAACCCACTCTCTTAAATACGATTCTCTCACGTGCCGCTATTACAATAGCAACTGACATCGTGTACTACCCTCGTACTACAATAATCAAATTAGTATTTTAATATTTATATACTTTATCAAAGTTCCAAAAAACAACAAGAAACAGTATTATTTTATTTGTTTCAACACCCAGTCGTTTTGCTTTAAATTGCGTAAAATACATTATACATATTTGTAAGATACGATTACCTTTTACAAACAATCTCTGAGAATTTATCCACTGAATGATTAACTGTGTGGCTACGGTGACGGTACTTGAGTACAAACAAACAATTGTGATTAATGATGTCAAGACAGTAAGCTCGTTATCCGACTTGGAGAAAGTGGGTTATGGTTTTCGAGTATAAGTTTTTCAATTTTATGACTTATCTCAGTTTTCTTTTGAGAACGAATGCTTATATGTTAATTATTTATGATGTTGTAGTGTTTTTGGATCTGGAGAATTCCTTATAAATAACTCATACATTTTCATTTCATTGGTTAAATATCTTTTAAGAAATATATAAATTTACTAGCTGTGTACCGCGGTTTTACCCGTGTAATTCCCGTTCCCGGGGCAATACCGGGATGTAAGCTGTCCTATCTTTTAAGTTGGAAATTTTATTATAATCGGTTAAGTGGTTTAGGAGTCCATTGAGGACAAAAGTTATGACACGAGATTTATATATATATCCTATTAAGATTTATTTTAATTATATGTATAACTATGTATAATGTTGTATTATATTTCTTGTATCAGTGCTTCTCATTCAAACACCCGCTATCTCGTAAACCGTAAAAAATATTCAAACCAAATTCTATTAAAATATCAAAAAATATACCGTTAATTTCGAACGTAAAAAGTGAGATTATTCAAATAAACCCAAATGTTTACGACCCTTATCGGGGTCCCGCGCGGATCGCAACTTATTTCATTATCACTAAATGAGGACCAGTTTAAATTTCACAACCTTTAATTTTTGCCTTAATCAGACACTAAAGTTTCTAAGGTATGAGCTACAATTACATTTAGTCGGTTTATTTGTAGTCACAATTTGAACATTTATTAAATAATAGATTCGGATTGTTATCTTTCCTTTATATTATATATACTAGCGGCGCGTCCCGGCTTCGCACGGGTAGACGTAGTACTAAATATAGAGATGTTACTCAGTTATAATACAGCTTTCTAATGAACAAAAGAAATATTAAAATCGGTCCAGTACTTATTGAGTTTATTACAGACAAAAATACAAAATTTTCCTCTTTATAATAAGTGTAGACGTAGAAGACAAAAGCATGGTTAGTAAAATAAATATATAATTAATAATGTGGGTTATTTTATATCTTATATCTCGTCCTATTGAATGTAGAAATTACGAACAGAATTTCTACAATCCGAGCTGAAGTCCTAGAAAAAAAACCAAGAAACTGATCAATTAATTATATATCAATCTACTAATATTATAAAATGTTGAAATTTGTGATTGTTAATCTTTCACGCAAAAAGGTCTGGACTGATTTACTTAAATTTTGGTATGTAAATAGGTGAGGTTCAGGACACATAGGATACATTTTTCCGGGGGTAGGTCTCTTTCGCAGGAGACCGACTGGGTGGTTACCCCCACAGTGCCAGACATTCTACCGCCTGAACAGTGATGTGATAATGTCACTGTGCTCCGGTCTGAAGGGCACTGTAGCCAGCGAAATTACTGGGCTAATGAGTCTTAACATCTGACGACTCTAAGTGGGGAGCGTCGGTGTAGTGCACCTCTGCC
>DWAJ01004916.1:0-12210 GCA_018238005.1 Eurema mandarina | reverse complement strand
AATTTTCCGTTTAAATAACAAAAAAACCAAAAGCACAAAAAAGGTAAACATTGCAATTTATCGTTTAAAAAATAAAATTTCACTACATGCATAAAAAATCATTCACAGCAAAAGTTCGAGGTCAATCCCAGGCGGTCCACTATATGTCTAGGTCCGAATTCCGAACAAAAGAGGACACTAGATAACTTTCCGACGGCGCGAAACACGCGGCTAAAAGCTTTGAAATCAACAGGTTTTTGAAATCAATAGAACGTAGTGTTCTAGTACTCGTTCTGGTAATTTAAATCCCTTATCCTTAATAAGCATTTAGTTTGACA
Organism: Eurema mandarina; assembly: GCA_018238005.1. Lineage (NCBI taxonomy): Eukaryota > Metazoa > Arthropoda > Insecta > Lepidoptera > Pieridae > Eurema > Eurema mandarina. The sequence goes on along the minus strand of DWAJ01004916.1, from coordinate 11,893 downwards.
CTTGAGTTGCTTATGAACTTGTGAACCGATATCGATAACCTTTTTAGAAGATTTTTTTTATACGAAGTTTGTTCTTAAACAGAGAAAAAGCTAGGTGTAAGGTATAAGATAAAATAATAGTAATAAAAGATTATATGTAGAATGAGTATATCTTGAAAAAAGTTGCGACGGGCCAGTTAGCTATAAATGTAATCTTTGTCATTCGCTCTTTCTACGACGGAACGTTTTTCGGCTCAGTAAGCATCTACATAATAAACAATGAAACTTAGTTCGCTTATACATTTTTTATTGCATCACTTTAAACATGGAAATTTTAAGTCCACCTTAATCTGCCTAAGTAAGTAGTTATTCGTTGTAAGTAGTTGGCATGAACATATTCTTATTTCATCTCATTGTTAAATGAGCCATTGTCACTTCATAATAGTTCGACATAATCATGCACCCAATTAAAGTCATACAATCGATTTATTACATTTTACTCCGACAAATAATTTAATCAAACATCGCTTTGTACTAAAAATTTCTTGTAAAAGGGAGGTCCTTATTTCTGTATTATTATACCTTTCATCTGATTGGTCGTTGGCTGCAGTTTGTCGGAAGAACCGTAGGACCGTATGGTAGGTGCATAGAGGTGTTTTTAGTTAATTATAGTGGATGCAATACACGCATGCGCTTATGAGAAGTGTTATGAGTTGTTGAAGCTGTACTGCAAGTGTAGTCGGTTCTGATCGGCTCCTGGAGCTGGTCATCGGCTGCAACGAACGCAGTTGAAGTTCGCGAGTGCTTTTGGCGCTCGGCTGGAAGGTAAGTTAAGGCGTTCGGACTGAAGGGATACCTTCAAACTTAAATACAATTGGATAATACAAAAAGACCATTTAAGGGATAATACAATAAGATAATTAGGTGAATAAAATTAAGCCATGCCTAAAAAATTTGTTGCAATCTCGGGCTAACAGAAAGAGGTAATATTGACGGATTTCTAAACTAAAGGAAACCAATTTAAAAAATTAAACTTAAAAAAAAAACGGCCGACGGGATTTAAACTCGCTTATCTTGAACATTAGTTTACAAACTCGATTTAGTAAAAAAATTAAACGTTATAAAAAAATGGTTTGGATAAAATTTCTTTGTGGAGAAACCTGTTAAATATGCGATTTACCGGGATATGTATGTTTCAATAAGATTTTCCGACGGTAAAAGTTTAGGTTCCTACTGTTTGTTGTTAATGTTTCTAAAGATAAATTCTATAATTTTAATTTTGAAAACGGTTCAAGATACAAAAATAATGTGTATGAAAGAATTATTCCTCTTTAAATGATCTAAAAAAAAGTCCGAGACAGTATATTATGTCTATCTTCTAAGATTGACTCACTATACCATAATAATAGAAATAGATCCGACGGGGACGAAGTTCCAAACAACAGCTAGTAAAGTATATGATTATCTCATTCGAACGTGTATGAGTGGAGTGCCTGAGGATTTAAACACCTTAAAACCTCGAACTTGAGCTAGAGTGAATGAAATTAAAAAAAAATTTGATACAATGTTTAACTACTAATGTACATTAAAAAGTTTACCAATTAAAAAAATTAAAATTATAGAATTTACCAAAAACAGTAAAAAACAAAAGCAATGAGTATTTATTTCCTGCAAAAGTTATTCAAGTTATGACACAATGATTAAAGTGTCTTTGTCATCCTTTATGTAAATGGACCAAAAAGCCTGTTGAAGGTACTTTCAAAATTCCTTTACGTATGGGTTCATCGTGCCTACAAATAAAAAGACGTATTTTTAATTTTATTTAAAATAACCCATACAATTATTTTATCAAATTTATAAATACAAAAAACAATGGTTTGAAAAATGCCAAAAGTATTTCCTTTTAATAAAAAAATTATGAGCACCTATGAGACGGCAAGTATTAGAAGCGCGCTATGTGAATGCGTCGTAATATATTTAATAACGAACTGGCGATGCAGTTTTCGAAATAAAAATTGTCTTATCAACCTGTATATTAAAGCTTGTCATATGAATATACGAGTATAAGGTTGAAGTGTTAACGTTCATTTAAACATTAGTGTAATCAAAGTGAAAAGTATCTTTATTCAACTAGGCTACAATATAGTAACACTAGAATCGTCATGGTATTACAAAACATTTACCACCGGTTTGTAAGGCAGTTTCTACAGAGAAGAACCGGCAAGAAACTGATAGTATAACTTCAGATTATTGCTTCGAATTGTTAGGTACTTGTTATTGAACCTGTAATTTATATCTAAGAAACAAAAAGCGTCACTAATTCCACAAATTTTAATTAATAAGTACCCAATTTAATATGGTTTCGACTCAATATTACCTTAGGTAGGTAATTCATATGCAGCGTTACATTTCTTACTGAAATGGCAAATAAATGCTTCCGTTCCTTACTAGTATTATAAACGCGAAAGTTTTTTATTAATAATCTTGATTAACACGTAGGTACAATACTTTGTATCCTGGTTATGCGACGGTACCGGATACAAACCGGGAAAACCCGCTATCTATATTTATTATCCACAATGGTTGTTCGGAACTAATGATGCATTAGCTCAATGCGATGTTATCGCTAATATTGACATGGATCAGGCGCGTTTAACTGGAACAATGAATTCAGAAATGCTATGAATATGGTTTAATACATGGGCCTGTTCCCTCACCTTTTGTGTGTAGAATTATGATTGTTAATAAATACGCGTAGAGGAGTAATAGAAGTCGCAACTCTTTAGAAATCCAAGGTTAGGATTGGTGCAAATATGTTACTGGCTTTAAAAGTAGAGGATACGAAGGGCTGATGAGAAACAAGAGACTAAAAGGGTTCAAGGGAGGAATATGGGTGTCTGGTACTCAAGAAACTTTGTAATATCTGTCATTCTCTATGAATGTTATTGTTTTACGTCAACTTGACGTGGGAGGCATCTCCTCGTGTTAGCTCGTTCATACCGGTAATAGCATTGCTTTACAAGCTACAAAAGTTATTGACAGAAGGGCTAAACCTAAACTCCAAGAACGGTCAAGATCTAAACAAATATCTTACAAGTAAACAGATTGCATTGTTAATAAAAATTAAAACAAAAAGCTAGTATAATCCGTACTACACGTGCTTCATAAACATGTAAATTTTTAATGGGTATTTAACTTTTTAACAGCGTTTGTTCGGAAACTAATAAGGCAAAGTCAAACTTTTGCTTGCGATCGCAATCGTTTACAGCTCTTTAGTTAAGAGTTTAACGGAATTAAACCAAATATACATAGTAAAAATTGGGTAAACAAGTGAGTGGAAAAATTTTAAGGCGAGTCTACAAACAAAATTACCATCAACTTGACCCAGCTGATTTGTACATTATTACTATGTATCAGGAATAATCTGGTAGTCTATACAACCCAGTATCTATGTCGCAGGCTGATTGTATAATCCGCTGTATTACATTACGCCTAGCCGTTTAAAAAAACAGGGCCGTTTTGTAATGCGGCGGTTCAACGTTTAGCCGTATTGTCATTGCGATACGTTCTCAATAAAGCGGTACACGTTTAGCCGCATTGTACTACTACTTAAATTGTAGGTAGATTAGATTAGTTTTTGAATCATTATAAAAAAACTTGATTACTCAGCTCTATTTTTATTAAAGTTGAGTAATCAAGTTTTCTTATAGTGATACAAAAACTAACCTAACCTAATATATTACAAACTGTCAAAGAGGCGGTTAATACCACGCTTTATTACATTACGGCTAGCCGTATTGAATGGCGAATACGTTTCGTTGAAGCGCCGCATTACAAAACGGCCCTGTTTTGTAAAACGGATAGCCGTAATGTAATACAGCGGATTATACAATCCGCCTGCGACATTTACATTGAGTCATCTGTTTAGCAGCTACGTTAGCTCTAAGATATAAAAGGATCACAGGATTTGATAAAGAAGGTAAGAGAATATACATAGTACCATACATATATTCTCTTCTTTCCTTCCTTCCACACTTTATCCGAATCAATCATTCGTACTAAAACCCTTAAGCAAAATTGTTAAGGATTATACGTTTTTATCGTTACTCGAAAACTTGCTTAAAATGTAGCACGGTATACTTCAACATATTCTTGAACAAAAAAGCATCGTAAAACTTATATTATATCAGTCTGATATCTCGCAAAGTTTCTTAAGAAAAATTAACAAGAATCTTAAGCAAAGATCCAACACCTTCACATATCGAGAAACGTTTCACTTATCTACTCAATACTTTATTACAATATCAGCTATAAGTTTTATCGTGTTGTAAAATATTTTAGTTGTGTTAAGTTCTGGATATTCTACGATGGCAATTCTTCTTAACTGTTCGTTTAAATATGGACTTGGTAAATATATCCATCGTTTGGCGTAAAACCTGGACATGACCCGGTGTTCCAGCTAAACCTTCTTAAAGTGAAACTCTTTAACGCATATGCTTACAAATTCCCCCTATTTTTTCCTCCACGTGGCACGCGAGGACGAAGCAGCAGCCTTCAGCGAAGAGGGTAACCTACCCTGAATAATGCGGGTAATAACGGAGTTGAAATAGAGCCTGCGTAGAGGGGGATATTGGAACATCCTGCGTTCGACATAGCCTGTTGATCCATCGAAAAGAATAAACGTAACAACACGGATTCTAACTAATTAGAGAAAAAAATAAGTGTATATTCATAATGATGTGTGTTGCGTTTGCCCTGTCCTGTGTTCATACTCAAACAATTCAGAATGCTTGCACTCATTAAATGTTGATATTTTTTCTAGTTACAGTTGTACATAATAGATATAATTAAAAGAAAAGAGAAATAAAACAACTTACAAGTATGCTTGATATAATGATTATTAATAATTGTATCTAAAAAAAAATATTTAAAATGGTCTAAGCTATTTGACATTTATTATAATGCACTTTTCTATAGGACAAACGTTAACTATATTACTATCCTTGCTCTTCTTTCCGCATGCAACTTTGGTCAGTGATGTAGATATGACTTATTAGTAGGACATAATTGAAGAAAATCTATTCTAATTCGAATATTCAATTATTATTTGAATGTTTTTTTCTACATTCACGTTAAAATGAGTAGTTGGCTTGTAAAATAGACTATTGTCCAAATATTGTCGGTAAAAAGGACCTATCCTATATATTTTTACCGACATACATATTTATACGAAAAAAATACAGCAATAACAACGCAATAAACTTTATCTAAACGTGAGATTGGAAATAATGTTATCCAAATTGAAATTGTACCTATTTATTACATTTGCATTTTAATTTCATTCTGACTGCAGATACAAAAAGACAAACTTGCAAAGTTCGCTGTATTGCTGAAAAAACACGAAAGTACGCGCCCCGCGCAAATAGCCGACAGCCATTTTGAAATGAACGAATATCCATTTTTATTTATACTGAGATTACATACGGTTTCTTGTATTCGTTTTATGAGAGTCAAACGCAGGCACTAAATGCGACGTTGCAGAATAATTTGAATGAACGAGATATGTTTTTATAACTTTTCTTTAACAAACGCGCACTGTTTTTACATAGGCTTGTAACAATAAGCTGTCACGTCAAACTATTCCTTTATACCCCTTTTCATAAATCTATTTATTATTACCTACCCATTTAAGACAGGCAACATATTCCAAAAGCATCTAATAGCTCTCTAGCATCTTTCCGAGTGTCCGTTGGCAGAAGTAGACGCTAACCAACAGATGAAGTTCTTATCTAAATATATAAGAGGAGAAACTGACTGACTGACTGACTGACATATCAACGCACAGCCTAAACGGCTAAATGTAGGCACTTGAAATTTGGAAGGGACGTAGCTTAGGTACCGTAGAGGTGCACTAAGAAAGGAATTCCCGAAATTCCCGCGGTAACGGGAATGAGCGGGAAAATTCTATTGTATGAAAAATCTAATCCGCTTATGTTAGACGCTTGAAATTTGGCATGCAGGTACCTTAGTTAACTTAAAGGTTATTTACAAAAGGATATTGCAAAATTCTTACGGGAACGGGAGTTAGCGGGAAAAAACATTTGTATAAAAAAATCAGAACCGCTTACGTTAGACGCTTGAAATTTGGCATGCAGGTACCTTAGTAAACTTAAAGGTTATTTGCAAAAGGATATTGCAAAATTCTTACGGGAACGAGAGTTAGCGGAAAAAAACATTTGTATTAAAAAATCTAAACTGAGGAAAGGTAGAATAGGTACAGCGTGAACGAAATCGCGGCGGGTCATCTTGTCTCTTATAAAAAATATAGTGGAGCATTCCTTAGTATCAATATGACTGTCCTAGCTATGTTAGTAATGGTTTAAATAATAAGAATAAGACGAAGAAGACAGAAACATTTACTCCAGAGCACATACATTAAAACAATGTTTCTAATGCGCACTTATATATAAATTTGAAGTGTCAGTTTGTTTAGTTTAAGCGCGTTTAAATAATCAAGCTTATCTTTCACTATCTTTGAAAGTACCTAACATACACATCTTTGTTGTATATGTTAGATAAGTTGGTGAAGAGTTGAATAGCCCATTGTACACAAGAAGACTTAAGGTTACAGATTCAAGTGTAATACGCGCGGCGCGTCTAATTGTTCTACAATTATCAACTACTTACCAAACTAGGTGTTGCCATTTTATGATGGCGATTTAAAGCAGCGCACGCAATAAAAACCATAAAAAATAAATAAGCTTTCCCGTTTTTGCAACATTTTTCACTAATGCTACGCTTCTATTGCTCGCCGCGCAATGCGTAATATTATATAGCTTATAGCCTTCCTCGAAATGGACTATCTGACACAGAAAACAAAATCAATTCGTTTCTGACATTAGCTAACACGCTGATCACCTACAAACAAAACAGTCCTGACTTTTATCCGAAATCAGAAACAGTAACTAAAGCAAACAGACAGTAATACATGTATGTACCAAAATCATTGCATAAATGATAGAGCTTTCATCAACAACAAGACCAGTCAAAGTGAAACAGAACTCAAATTACGTTTCACGTTGTGACATTGAATCAAATAGGAAACACCATGGCACTGACAATGTAGGTGAGAATTGAGTTGAATAATTGCTAGCTCGATATCGTCTTTGTGTTCGTTTTGGGATACTGTTCGACCCATTACAAAGCTCTTTATCAGTATATCGATTTACTGTATAATCGCATTTCAATTTAACTATTATATGAGTGCTTATGAGCTTATCTTTTTGGTTAAATGGTGTTGCGTTACCGCAATTCTGTTAATGTCTAGTTGTGTGTAGATAAAATAAGTTTGAGGGTCGATATTTGGTTGTGGCAATAACCAACACGTGCTTTCAATACCAAAGCTAAACATCGACTCCGATAAGCTTATAGCTGGATCTAATGCATTGGTTTTGCAAATTTCTTCACTAATAGAACGTCGTAATATCTGTAAATGTAATTGACTTACTTTAACATAAGATCATATATCCTCTAGATGGCGTAGATAGTAATGCATCGCCAACCCGGCCTGTCTTCAACCTGTCGTTAGTTTTCACTCAAGATGTTACCGATAGACTTCGCTTCGTCAATGATAGTCTGCTGGACTACTTAGGACGTTAGCGTTTATGCTTTGCTTGGAGATTCCAGCCTGGGGCTTGGGGCGAAGATTAAACATCACCGCGCGCAACTATTTTTAAAGGTCCATTAAAAAATTTAACTAAAAACTCTTATTTATCGCTTAGCCATTAGACATTTTAATACGACTTTTCAAAATTTATGTATATCAAAGATGTAAGTATCGGATTTTTTATTATTGATGACTTTTGAGCGATTAAAAATTTACTCGGATGAATTACACTTAATTAGTGACGACTCTAACTGTCACGAAGTTATAAAAGGAACACCTTATTCCTATCATAACTGTCAATAAACATAACTTGCGGCTACCATAAAATAATCAGGCAACAAACGTATAGGACCGTTACATTCGACTCGCTTTAGCGGTAGGATATCGTTTTCCCGTCTTTGACATTCTAGAGCAAATGTAAACGACGTTGCGGTCCATAGAAACCCCTACAGTTGGCAATGTTTATTTATATTTAAAGAAAAGCTTCAGCCAAGAACATTTTTTTACTGAATCAGTCGAAAAAGTTAGATATAAAACTTTACATCTATTCTACGTACAGCTGATCTGCGTGTGCTTTTACGATTTTATTAATATTTGCTTCAACAGATTTGTGTCTGTTACAAATACTAGAATAACTTATAAAACACAAGTATCAAAAAAATAGACCTTGGTAGTAGCAACTCATATAAGTCTCATTTAAAAGTCATAAATAAAAATTAAACTTTATACCTGACACCGCAACGTGGAAAAATATAAAATTAAATGAAACAATCGGCAACCTTTATTTGCTAACAAATATTTTATTAACGTATTCGAGCTAGATGGAAACATCATGACTTTTGACAAATAACAGGAAGCTTGAATCGGATATACGATACTCGTAAAGCAATCGGTAACTCGGAAACCAGCTAAGGACAGCTCATGTCCGTAGTGACAAGTTGAACTATAAAATGCTTATCCGTTTTATTTAATACAAGCCTTTGTCCACAACTTCGTGAAACCACATTGGATATAATTTGATTCTTTTACGTACAACTTTTCAAGTTGTTAATCAGTTTTTTTTTATAAAAAGGTTATATGCCTTCGCTTTTTCTGAAGTGTCGTGAATGCGTAACAGAGGACAGACTGATTAATTATTTTTTAAAACTACAACATGTATTACCTTCATGGCTGCGGTGCCAAGTAAAACTGATTAGTACGATATTGAATTGGTATTAAGATTGTAGTAAATTTTGTTTATTTTTATAATCTCCTCGAGATTAACGAATCGTTAAGATTATGAGACGCTTATCTAGATTATTTTCTTATCGACTAATAAAAGGAGATGTAATTTGTTACACTGAATATCAGTAGTAAATGTAGCGTGTAGTAGTTCGTTTGCAAAACGTTATCAAAGTAAGGAGCGTTATCGCGTTTATCGCAAATCGATTTTACAAATTAACCAAGTTTTATAAGTTGCATTGAGTTGTGCTCGGATAATGTGTGTAAGTTTAAAGTCTAATACGCCTAATGAACTCAATTAATATGAATTATATATTTTTAAACGTTGTCTTAAGTTTGGAGAAGTTGGCTATCGTTTATTACGATTAAAGGTTTGAAGAAGATTCCAAGTTGTATTAGATAATTAAGGTAACGTATAGAACGTTTTGTATTAATTTTTAAAGTTTCAATTTCAAAAATTATGAAAATCTTACGGTGTGTTAATAAAGTAGTGTCCGATTCGAACCTATTTATACCAACAGTTGGTTTTATTTTGCTATTGTTATGAATAAATAACAAAATTGATAAAAAAATCAAAGTAAAATAGCGCAACACTAACACGGCCACACCGTCTTTATCTAAGTTTTTGAAGTGTGAGAGAGTTTTTAATCAGCTGATAGTGTACATATGGGTCTACGAAGTGTAGGTGTGTCTTTGGGAATCCCCTTGAATTTGTGTCAATTTTGCACTACAAACATATTCTTTAAGACTTTATTACATTCTTATTTTGATTTATAGATTTTAATTAATTTTATATGAAATGTTTTTAGAATCAGTTTTTAGGTTATTTAACACACTGCATACAGAAAGTAACTACTTATACGTGACACACTTTTTATGTAAGGACTTTCCAAGAGTGAACACGAAGACCTGGAAAAAAAATTAAGAATACTTTTGACTAAAGCGCGATAACGGCTATCCGCTTATTGGCATGTGCTGTGTTCTAAATTGCGCTTATATATTTACTCGAGATAAAATACATACAACTCCAACAGGCCGGCTGTGATTACGACACGGTCATTAGCAGGTCGTCGTCTCAGCCGTAGGACGTCCACTGCTGGACATAGGCCTCCCCCTTGGACCTACACATATAGATTAGAAGGTAGGGTACGTAAATTCTTCTTTCTTACAAAGCCTTGTAGAAAGAATATTATGTGCTTCTAACTGTTTAAGGTTTTTTTTTCAAAACAACTATAACTATAATAATATTGTTGTACCACCCAATTTAGGTTCGCAAAATAGTTATCAAAGAAAACCTGCAAAAAATTTGTACAATATTTCAATATAAAAGGTGTAAATACAAATCAATAGAAAAACACTAATTTATTAGTAGTAATAACCATGCTGAGCTGTCATACTTCGCGGGCGATGACCACTTTCTATCAGCTGGCTCGCCTGCGCGTTTGTCCCCTATGTTATAAAAAAAAACTCTGGCGACGTAAAAATTAAAAACCACAGCTTTTGTAAGGCTTTCTAAAGTACGGTATAAGTATTTCAAGTCCAACTTTTTCCTTGAACATTTGCATGGCTCGTAATAACTGGTATGGGTTCTGAAAGATTACTTGTGACCGCTACTTATGCGCCGAGTTCTGAATCGCGCTTATGATATTATTCCAGACTTAGTATATATGTAACGCATCCTTCTCAAAAGTTTTAATGTTTTTCCCGTACAAATCGGTTGGAGTGGAACCTTCTTCCGGCTTCCGTCTTTCCTAATGAGTATAACCTAGATATCTTCAAGGTTAGGGTAAATAGGCATATCTTAAGCAGTCATGTTACAACTTAGACCGCATCACGCTTACCATCAGGCAGGATCGTGGTCAAATGGCTGCTTAATATAATCATAAAAAAAATAACATTTAATGTAATATTTGTTTTTGTCTTTATCATTGAATGAATGAGTCTTGAATGGGTCTTTTCGAAGTTGTCTATCCCATGTACGTATGGAAAAACACTGTTTTTCGTTTTACTTCGTTCAAATGGGATCAACTCTATGAACTCTGACTCATCAGCGAATATATACTAGAACCAGGTGTTCATAATTAAATTTTGAAACTACAATTGCGAGAAAATCAAAGACTTTGATTAAACATCGTTAAGATAACTATCTCATTATTAAATTTAATCTTTATCATTAAAATATTTCTTTGGTAAGAAAAGTTAATAATATTATGGTTGTCATGCACGACTAACAAAATTTTATATTTATTTTTCTAATAAACATAAAAATCATCGCTTATACTCAATAAAAGAGTAACATTCGGACCTCAAAATTTAAACAAACAATATTCTGCATTTCGTACGAAGGCTTTTTGTTGCTTTTCGAACGTTCTCGAAATTTTGTGAGCTTCGCCTGAGTTGGACTGTTTTAATCGCTTTTACCAATAACAGTTATTGGATATATTTTTGATATAAAAGAGTTCCTACTATAAAAGAGAGACTATATATAACCATACGTATAATTTAATATTCGTTTTTTGGCTCAAGTTCCTGATCAATTATAATCACGGAGTCAAAATATACGAGTATCCTACGCCATATTCCAGGGTCTAATCAACACGCAAAATTTTAACCACATATTCAGTTCCCTAATGCGTAAAACCGTAGAAAACATCCATACATTGAAATTATCGCAATAACTCTTCTAATAGTCCACTTCCTCATCCACGAGAACTTGCGATAAAAAAAAAAAAACAAAAATTTTATTTTAGGGAATCAGTAGTTTGTTTTTTATCCCAAAGTCTCGTGGATGAATTTAAAAAAGACTCACTATTCGTTTTCGGATCTTTCAAAGTACAATATATAAAAAAATTCAAGATTTTATCTGAAATTCGCATTGAAAGTTCTATTTTCTTGGACTATAAGTAATCTTTAAAAATATCAATGAATGAAGATTGTTAACGAAGAAAAAAGGGTAAAATACCTTGAAATCCACTTCAAGTATTGATAAAATGTATTAATGTTATCCATTTTATCGATAGATAGCGA
>DWAJ01004915.1:0-12211 GCA_018238005.1 Eurema mandarina | reverse complement strand
GTCGCTTAAATAGAGACTGAATAAATTAATAACCGACTTGGTATTACATGGATCTCATAACTTTTTACCGTAGAACAATTGAGTTGGGAGACTTGGTTTTTTTGACAAGTATTGTTTTTGATGGGATATTGATTGCTCCAGTAAACTTGTCAATTTTATAACCTCTGAGCGAGTCTACATAGCTTTTCCTCCTAAAAAAGGTTTTCTCAATATCTACATAGCATTAAAACTACATGTATAAAATTTTGCCTATTTCAGAATAGTGCATATAATCCAGAGACTGTTTCTTCACTAAAGAAAATGCTGGAATGGCCCAAAGGTGAGTCTATATGTTGAGGTATATAAAAAAAATATTAATTAATCACTTTATTATTTCTGATAGTAAGTAATAAGCTATTTAAACAGAAACTTTTAGAGGTTACTCTAGCTTCTTTATTATATTTTGATACCAACTAAATAAATTGACTATTAAAATTATTTAAATTACAGAAATATTATTTCCCGTGCTGGATGTGACCAGGCTTGCAGTAAGAAATAAGGATATAAATGGACAATTGTTTGACACAACACATGGCCCGACGTTTGTTAAATATTTGCTTTCGTTATTAGCGCCAGGTGAATATATATTTCTTTAACATTTCTATAACTTTTTGTGAATAGCCTTCATGAAATCTACAATACTTACTAATATTGTAGATGGAAAAGTTTGGGTAGATGTATGGGTGTATACTGCTCATTCACAGATAACCCACTGAATAGATTTCGATAAAATTTGTATAACTAAATGTATACTTTATAATAATCGACCTGATATATCCTGTATAATACATAGAACACATTTTTATCCCAGTATTGCTAAGGGTACGTAATGCAACGCTAGTACAACATTTATGAGGATTTATAGAGTAATATAACCGCTTGTGTCAGAAATAATTTAGATATGAATATATGTTTGCAGATAATATGGCAGCAAATCAAATGTTAGCAATGCGGGTATTAGTGAATGCATTCAGTGATTTGCCTGGAGAGATGTTGGTGTTGGCTGCTAGAGAGAGTGTAATTCATTCGCTCATCTGTCTCCCTCAGATGAATAACAATGCGCAGGTGAGTGAAAGGGATAGTTATATTGCTGTTTCTGCCATGTTCTATTCCATATTAAAGTGCAATGCTTATTACTGTGTTGGCTGTAAATATTGTTATTTTATAGTCACTGATAGCGAATATTTTTAAGTTCATTAGTATACTCCATCAAGTTAACCAATAGGTCATTCATTTCACAATTTTATAAAAAAAATCTTGCGTCAATGTTGTCTTTTAATATAAAACACAACCAAGCATGCATGCCTCCTGATGGATAGTAGTCATTATGTACAAAAGCTAGGTACTAGTCTATAAAATATTAAAGTTTTTTTTTATCTCTGATATTTCAGATCGCCGCATCTTCTTTAGTACTGAATTTATCCGTAGCCTTAGCCCAGCAGACTGATACTATAGAACTAACAGATTGTATCATACATTTACTCAATAGGATTTCTGATAAAGAAGCATATTTCAGGTAAAATTTATATTATTTTTTGCAATTTCTTAAAGAAACGTTTTAAAGCTCCCTTAACTTCAAATTAAGTCATTCATTTTAATCCGAATGTCCTTAAAAATATTAAAAAGTTGAAATTACTGCTAGGTAAATGATGTTTAATTTTTCGTTACTCTTAGTTAAGTCAGAAAAATAGCTAGAATTTATACTTTATTTCTTTTAACATACAACTTTATTTATTAATAACTTCTTTCATACTTTTCCAGAGGATTGGTAGCTCTCGGAACTTTGCTAGCAGAAGCTCCCAACAAAGTGATGATTCAAACTAAAATCGTATCAAACTCACAACTTCACAATAGACTGAAAACCGATAGTTCTTCAATGGACCCTAATATTAAGAAAACCATCTCTTGCTCTCAACAAATATTAAGGATGTTATGAAATCATTTTTAAGTTTTTATTCCTCCAGTCCTTGCTTAAGGCTTTCCATGTTTGCAATTTTGTAAATGTATCCTGGATTCTGACATTTATCATCCACTTATCCAACATTTTAAAACATGATATAATTTGTTTTGATTACATTTTTAAATAAATAAAATAAATAACAATATTTTAAAGGTTAAGGTTTTCTTTGAAATGTGGATTTTCCAATTGATATTCAGTATGATAGCCTTATTAAAGATATTATCATCAGTAGCTAGTTACTTGCTTACCTTTAAAAGTTTTGGTAATTCAGTAAATTGCAAATGTTATTATTATGGTTGTAAATTATTATTTATTTATTCATGGCGAATTAAATTAATTGTTCGTATAAAATGCTCATTTATAATACATTTTTGGAGTATTCATGCTTACAAAAGATAACAATTTTATATACTTGGTGTTAAAATCAATAGAAAACCAGTGACCAATAATTTATAAAAATCAATGCTTCGATCTTAAAACCAGTAAAGTTCATATTTTGATTCAATAAAATGTGATGAAAATACCTCTTAATACTGAAATTTTATAGTGGCATCAACGGGCTGTAATAAAAAAGCAATATTGAACAATGATTTAATAAATGAATTTTATACATATTATTATTGTTTCTTATTTATCACAATGGTACATGAATTAAATTATGAATATATTCAACCTTAATTTAAGCAATTTATAATACAAAATTAAGAAAAATGTATTATAATTATATTTACATAATATTGTTCTTGTAGTTAGTCTATTTTTAAAGGATATAAAAAATATAATGTCTAATGAAATGAGTGAAGCCAGTATTTCATAACAATATTTACTGGCTTAATACAAATAGTGTTAGTATGTATATGTGTATGACTTTTTGATATTACCACAACAAAAAATCAATAATAGCAGATCTCATATAAAACAATACTTACTAATGCAATAAAATTTATTGACTTTAAGTATGGAGATACAAATAGCAATTCGTAAATGGACAAATGAAAGCTTTCCAATTCATTTTCGATATCCACTTTTAAGCTATATTTATTTTTTCTTCTTCAACTCCTCGAAACGTCGGTTTAGATCTTCAAAATCGATTTCATCGGGGGCATTAGGTTCGTTGGAGGCGTTGGAATTGGAGCTGTGTGGTACGGAGGGAAGAATTATATCTGATGGTACTGAGGGTAGTTCGGGAAGATCTGTGAAGTAATTCGCTGGTTTTGTTCGCGGTTGGGGCTGCGGCGCAGTACCTGGACTCAATAAGTTCGGTGGCTGAAATAAGAGACTTCATTTAGTACTTACTTTATATGATAACGAGTTTTAATATGAAGGTGTAATAACTCATAATGTATGGACACTGATATGAGAGTCTTGCATGAATTTAAATACAGTATTTTTTTTACGTACAGTTTGTATGCGAATAATTGGCTATTTACTAGATACTTTAAAAATACATGAAAAAAATCAAATATAGCAAATGAAAACTACAACAAAACTTTTAATATTTCTAAAACTATATAATTTTAAATCATATTGCCATAAAATACCATGCGTTAACTAAGTAATATTTTTTTTTAATATAATGCCATGGCCATGTGAAGAAGTGTAAAAGGTATTACTTAAGTGTTAGATTTATATTGTGTATGTGTTATTAAATAAAATAAATGCTAGGAGTATTACCAAGGAGTGGTCAATGCTGTCATAAGCAGGTGGTAGATTGCTCATTTCCTCCTGTGAATGGAAAACTAAGTGTCAAGTCAAATGAACCCATGCATTGTATGTTCATATTGTTTTATTTTGTTACTGTTGTTTCACTGTGTATTAACTGATCCATACCAAATGTAAAAATAAAAAACTCAAGCAAGGAATACTACACAAAAATCTATAAACACTACTTTACTTAACAAAAACAAAATGTATGTACAACTTTTACAGTATATTCAATTTCTACAAACAAAATAATGGATATTTAGGCAGGCTAATAATAAGGTTTCATCATATTTAAATAGCCAAGAAACAAGAAATAAATACAGTGAATTTAACAAGAAATATGATTTCATCTTGTAATAATGGTAATACACAATTATGGCTAAGGTTTAAACAACTATATTATTTCAACATTATGTACTAAAGACATGGGATAAAAATTTACCTGAATAAAACTGTTGTTTAACGTCTTAGAGTCAACTCCCGGTGGAACATTGTAAGTCATTGGTCTGCTTGGTCCGCCAAAGTTAGGTGGAGTTGGAGGCGTTGCTATAAACCCACCTACCTTCCCACCTGATGGTTGCTACAATACAATTTGATGATAGTAATAGGGTATGCTTTGAACATTTTTTTAAGACAATTAGGGTTTTGACCAATAAAACCATGTTTAATAATATTTAAATTTACTCTACTATAATGTAGTAACTAGTACTGTAATGTATATGTATATTACAACTATTTGGTACATTATTCGTTTTTTTCTCGCTGTTAAATCCATCCTTGGACTTCAGAGAACATTCAATAATACAATTGGCAAATTTTACCCTGGCATTGTTGAATTATGCATTTGCCAACACATTTTGTTATTCAATTTTATACTATAAGATATTTACGTACTGCGTAACATCTAAACAAGAGTAATTAATCTTGCATTTTTTATATACTTACTGTTGGATAATTGAATGGTGTTACAGTAGGAGGTGGTGGCAGATTAGGCAACTGTGGCATTTGAGGCATTTGGGGCATTGACGATTGTCCGGGATAACCGATAAACCCTGGAGGATTTGGTGGCCCATTTATGTCTATTAACATAGCATCTCGAGCTGTAATCAATATGTTAATAATTATCTATATCTAAAGTAATTATTATTTTATATCAGATAACAAATTACATTTAACAAATACACTGAAAGTATATAATACAGCACTAATGCTCAGTCTATAAAAGTATTAGCTCTCATTGACTTTACTGTGAATACCACACTAAATTGACTTTTAACCTCTTTACTATAAAAGTTAATAAAGATAGCAATCAACACTATTTATCTGTAAGTTACAAGTAATTTATCCTTGAAGTACAAAATGGATCTTGGTTAGTAAAAATAATGTTTAGAGTGATATTTCAACCTGTAGCCTTTCGAGCCCCATTATAAATTTATTAACCATAAATAATTACTATTTATGGTATTTCAATTTATAATCTATGATCATTAGATTAAATTTTGACATTTAGGACAATTTGAATTGTATTTGATTAAAAGAGAGCAATATCCTACCTTCCTCTTCCCTCATAACCTGTTCATCTGGGGTATATTCAACATTATAATTCTTAGCAATCTCAATAAGGTATCTCTCAACTAAAATTTTCGGCGGACTCTGTACAGAGAGCTTGTGTCGCAACTTCTCACTGATTGAATTTACACTCTCATTGCGGCAGACTTCTGCATATACCTTACCATACTTTGCTGTTAACAAGTCTGATATGATTTTCAGTTCCTGAAATTATTGAAAAAATGTTTTTATTCTTAGATAGTTAAAAAATTATGTCTTCTGCTACACAGGGAAACCGTTACTCTGTATAGTGCTTACAAACAATTTTTTATCACATTTCAATGAACAATTAGACATATAAATATACATACAGGCTAAAAAAGTAGAACAAGTTACATACCTGTACATCTGTATGCATCCGTGGGGCTACCCAAATTAAACTTGAAATAGCCTCAGCAAGGCCTTCATCTAAATCTTTCATTTGTGTAACAAGGCCAAACCTCGCTAACACTAGATCACAGTACATTTCCACTATCTCCATTGCCTCGACCATGTAATCCTCTCTGTAATTTAATATACAATCAGTCTACAGATTCTATTGGAATTTAATTTAAGTTATAATATATATACTCTTACCGAATAATATGTTCCACGCGAATTTTCGCCCGTTCTGTTTTTCCTGCACCAATATATTCAGCAATTTCTTTACGAGCCTTCTGGGCTAATTCAGTTTTCTTTTTCTCTAATAACTTTAGTCGATTAATTGCGAGTCTTAGATGAGTTTTTAATTTAGTGTAGTTCGGGTTTGTGGAAAACATTTTGTTTAATTAAACTACAACGACGAGTTTAAAACAAATTAAACTTTTATAATATTATGAGTAATACACTTGTAATTATTGTTTGTTATACTTTTTACGTTAGTGAATCATCGGATAAATAATTCAAACGTCAAGTGTCAACCCATCAAATTGTTTGTCAAACTTGACGGTGGCATAACAGTGAGAGTGGGAGCTATGACCATAAACTCTCCGTTCCCATTGTGACACCACATTTGTCTACAAATTGTATTAAAATTTTAAATATGTATTTTTTCTTCGGTCCGATGATTTTTATGAGTACGGTTAGAGTGAATTTATGTAATTTTAATTGAACCAAGTTGTTAACCGACTTCAATAAAAGGAGGAGGTTTCTGAATTCGACCGTATATGTTTTTTATAAGGTTTAAGTATATACGAAGGAACGCTTCTTCTTTCGACGTATAATAATTGCAATGTTTATACATAATAATCTTTGCACATAGGTTATTAGTGTTTAGCCACACTCCAAGTGATGGCAGATTCACATTTACCTTCAAAGTTCATTCACATACCCTACAGGACGATTACGATTTTTATTATTGTTATTGTAAAAATACATAGTTCCATAACCCGTATTCCTATGGTTGTAGAGAGTGTTTTCAATCTGATTTCATCTCATAGGTAATTAATGCAATTGTTTAATTATTTTTAAATTTTTGGTCAGGAGTATGCTCATAATAAAACGCGGTCCTAAAAATTAACATCTCTTTAATGATACATTAACTTACATTGCTATACACTGGTTTGTAATTATTATCTTAATCATATGATCAGTTTATTCAAATGAAAATTTATTCAACACTGTATACATATTACAAAATTGATCATAAAGCACAAACAAAGCAGTCCATCTTTCTTTAAAAGACGCACATTTTTACCAAAAAAAAACCATTTTTTTTTCTTTGCGACTTATCAACAAGTCGTAACGAAAACCCGTTGACATCGTATCATTCTAGATTTAATAATTCTAGTCTTCTCTTAAACTTTACGAAAGCGGATTTCGAAAGAAGATGGACTCTTAGAAAAGATAACAAATTGTTATAGGCATATTTCACGGAATTAAACTATACATAGCAAAAGTCAATTGTACGAAAGTTCATTATACACATTTAAGTATATTATAATAATAATAATATTCTAAACAATGTACAACTTTATATAACAATTTGATATATATCTTATTTTTATAATACATGAAATCAGAACGGTGAGTGTCAAGACTCAAGTTAAATGTTAAAAAAGCTACATTCGTAATATTTCAATCAACAACAGCTGAGGATGACTATTGTGAATTTTGAACATATGACATAACATATTATACATATAAAAAAACCTTAAACATGGCACAGTAACTCAATAGAGCATTGAATGTTCTCATTTCACCTTAGAAGCGTCGGTTGATTTCAAAATAAAAAAAAATCTAAATTACGCCGATTTCCCTACGATTGCAAACTATCACATTTAAAAACAAATCAAAAATTAACGTAGCATGCTCTAGTATATTAACAAAACAGTGATCAAGCTAAGCTCGTTTCATGTTATATTGTCGTGCATGAGCTATTATGTGATAGTTATTGTCACAAAGTTTCCAATTTCAAAATTTAAAACTAATAATACTGCGTTTGTCGTATAATACTATAAAAAGTAAATAAATATAGTAAAAAAATAAGAGTTCGGAAAATACGTCAGATCACATCAGGAATCGGAAAACTTCAATTTGAAGTAATACTGTGGTTTCAAAATAATACTTTTCAGTAGTAGTTAAAAACTAAGCCTTAATTAGAGATTCAGTCGTTGCCTATATTATCTGTGCTTTTTTCAACCCTAGTTTCATACTCTTCATGTAGAACTACGGTTGTAGCGCTAATATTCGAAGGACTATGAGAATGCGTTATATTTGTGCGATTACTATCTGCTAAATGTTCTAACTCGTGACTCTCTAAGTTAGGTACTCCAGAGCAAATTGAGCTCACTCGTGACACTGATTTTTTCTCTTCAGTAGTAACATCCTTAGACGAATTACGTCCAAAAACTTGAAGCATTGAGCATAAGAAAAACGTAGCGTAAACCCAACTTGTAGACATGATCAGAGCTAAAAACATACCTATTTGAGAGTAGGGAAGAAGATTGGAACGTAACAAGAAAATGCCAGCTAGTCCCGTGGTAAGAGCTGCTGCAGCAGTAGGCCCAGATGACGCACACAAGGCATATTTGACCCTAGACGACTTGGTGCCAGTAGCGTTAGAATAGCTTAGAGCATAATGTAAACTAAAATCAACCGCTAGTCCTGCTGATGTTGAAATAGATACGCTTTCCAGAATATTTAATTTCCACCCACTTAATACTAAAATTGCAATCGTTACTGTTGAAGAAAATATCATTGCTATTAATGCACATATACTAACAACAAAACTAAAGGTTGAAGGTAGTAAAACAATAAAGCCTAGCGCTGCAGAAAGCAAAAGGGCCATTACAGTTCCACTAGCTAACGTCCTTTGTAGGTCGTAAAACTGAAGATCTGATACGAACCAACCGCCTTTCATACTCGACGGAGCAGATTGCAACTCTTGCAGAGTCCATGTCTCCACTTGAAGGAAGAAATTGTTCATTTCTTTATAAGACATCGAGTATGGTACTACACTTTCATACTCTACTACGAGTGCAGATACGTTAGGAGGATTGGCACTTCTTAAAAATTTTGGCCCGGCCACACCAGGTATAAAAAATTCGCTCGGAGTTTGATATAGTGATTCAATAGCTTTAATTATACAGTATTCAAAAATATCTTTCCTATATGGAAAATGCGAAGTTTCGCAACAAGGTGTTCTGTTCATTCTGTCTATAACGTCGATACAACGCCTACTCATGAACATCTTAAAGCTTTCAATAAAGCAGTTTGGCAATAAGGGACCTAAGGTAGATTGATAGAAGGGTTGAGACTTTATATTATGGCAAAATTTGGCTAACCATAACTGGGATTGAGGCTCAGATATACTAAAGTCTTCATCAAACATTAACTTTCCTCTTGACGCTGGATCCATGTGGTTTCCATTGTCAATAGCTTTAACTCCCCATATCCATCGGAGAGGCATTTTCACACCCGTACCAACATCTCTACCAAAATTTTCAAATATGAAATAGTTACTATACTCTAGGTCATATTTCTCAAATGGATGTGATGTTTGGAAAAGTTGAAATTGTTTTGTGTCTGGCAATTTTAGACCAGGATAATAGAATACAACAATAATACTGCAAATTCCTATAGCACCAAGAATGATTGCTAAACCTATATGCAATCTCATAATGCAAGTTGTGATAAATCTATCCAGTATAACCTTAATATCTTCTCCCATTTCATTTAAATTTCTTTTAATAACACCTAACAACACATTTCTTGATATATACAGTTTAACATCTAATATGAATACTGATGCTGGCAACCAGGTCATCATAAGAAAAAAGTTGACCAAAACAGTGGTGCCAGCAAACACACTAAAACAATTAATGGCAGGAATATAACTTACATATGAAGCAAAAAATGCAACAGCAGTTGTTATAGTTGTTATTAATATAGCCACAAGAGTGTGCTTCAGTGTTTCCTCAAGTATTTGTACTAAAATAGTTTCGCCAGCACTTGATACATTTTTAATATCTGGTAACCCATTTTCCTGAACAACTATATTATCCTTAATCAATCTTTTACTAACCATCGTCCAAACTTTCACATAAATAAATGCATCGTCTGCTCCTATACCTATCACAACAACAACAACTAATAAATTCATGAATGGAAAAAAATCTAAATAAAATACATAGATGTAGAAAAAGTATGCTACACCAAGGGAATATGCTATGGCTATAAATAGTAAAATCGTAAGTAAAAGTGATTTGGTATATATCCAAACACCTATAAGTACAAACAACCCACCTAAACCAATAAGCCAAGTGTCCTGAATTATCCAGAGATCAAACAATGCATTTCTGAGACCAAAGTCCATAGCAGGTATTATAAGAGAATCAGATGATAAATTTGTGCTCTGAAGCATTTCATAATATGGTAACACGGTGCTACTGGTCGGTAAGGGAAGAAATATCATTGAATTTTTAACAAAAGTATTTGAAATATTTTGGGGACAAAATGCAGTTGAATCTATAAGGTAAAACAATAAATTATACACTGCATCGTGCTGAGCACAATATTTGGGTACCCTACAGCGATTCATTTCGCATGAAGCCATTAAAGTAAAATTATGAAAATAACCTGCACATTTCTTTAGAACTTCTGTTGTTGTATCAACATCCTCTTTTGTAATATTTTCACAAGAATTTTTACCGGCTATAATGGCAATATAATTGGGTATACTCCAAATAGGACAACACAGTTCTTCAGAATGTGTAGATCTTTCACATAAATTGAAGTACACATTACCTCCGAGTTTTACAAGGTTGCTTTGTAACTGACAAACTTTTCTAACATTTTCATATGATAAGAGTGATGTATCATCTGTAGTTGATATAACTAAATGTGCATAGTCAGCAAGGGGTCCACCGCATACACCGGAAGCATAATTGTGATGAGTGAAATTCTCAGGTATTAGTTGCATATCTTTCAATGACTTCCATTGCTTATGAGTATGATTACGCAGAAAAGCTGTGTCTTCATCTTCAAATGAAACATTTTTACCGAAACTCCAATGCACATGATTGACTGATATATTAATGTGGGAAGGTTTATATGAGGTTTTTGCAAAGGCAGTGTTGTTTGCCAATTTAGGTTTCCTCTTACGCCCTTTTTTTCTACGATGTCCTAAACGTGTTTTATCTTTCGTCACTTTGTTATTGAATGTTTGATTCATGCGAATTTGGTCTTCAATATCTTTAGGATTAACAGCTAATCTTCGGGACGGCCTTGTTTCGTCAATAAGATTTTCCCAAGCAATAAAACGGTTAGCCAAAGGAGTTCCTCTGGTCTCAAATCCAAGAATTGGATCGGAAAAGGAAGGTAAATTGTGGCAAACAAGTGGTATTACAGTTAACACAGTGGATATAGAAGCTACGCTGAAAAGGATTAAATAAGAATGTCGCACGATAAACCTGGCGTAAGCTGACAACATTTTCAAACCTTGATATTCTCGGCTTCATATTTGGTTACTTCATCCTCTTCTTAAACTTCCTCACAAATTTATTCTCCTCTTGTTTTGTCGCTGTCACTACATTGCCATTATATTTTGATGTTACATTGTTGTGTTTATTTGTTTGTAAATAAATAAGAACATTAGATGATAATGTACAAAAATATTAAAATGTCCAATAATTTAAGGTAGCAATCATTATTTGCACTTTTTAGTGTGTTTTTCTATTTGTTTTTTATATTAAAATTAATTTATATAATCAGGTGACAGAGGCGGAAACACCTGTGACACATAGGTCTAGAATTTTGACTTATATTTTTAGGACTAGCACAAGATCATTTTATAGATTTTTTGTATCTATGACTTTCAAGTTTCCTTTAATAATTTGAAGTATTACGAGTTACTTTAGTATTATGTTAAGGTCTTTTTATTAGAATACGAATATTTACATATGTGCAAAACACATTACAGCAACTAAAATTTCTTTTAGCTATGCAACTATATACCTAGCTTTATTTATTATAACCAAGATTATGCTGAATTTAAGAATTTAAAGATTTTTGTTAAAATAATTTACAAATCTATATACTAATATATAAAGCTGAAGAGTTTGTTTGTTTGTTTGTTGAACGCGCTAATCTCAGGATCTACTGGTTCGAATTGAAAAATTCTTTTTTTATTGAATTGACCATTTATCGAGGAAGGCTTTAGGCCACATAACATCACGCTGCGACCAATAGAAGCGAAGATATAATGGAAAATATGGAAAAAAACGGGGAAAATTATTCATCTTTGAGGGCTTCCTTTCCGTCCGCTGCGAAAAAAGTTCAAGATACAAAAATATTATGTATGAAAGAATTATTCCTCTTTAAATGATCTAAAAAAAAGTCCGCGACGGTATATGTCTATCTTCTAAGATTGATTCACTATAACATAATAAAAGAAATAGATCCGACGGGGACGAAGTCGCG
>DWAJ01004914.1:0-12214 GCA_018238005.1 Eurema mandarina | reverse complement strand
GTCAAATATGTTGAATTTGAAATGTTATAAGTTGACAGTAAAGTTATAGTGTAAAAGTTTATTTTTTTCTTTTTAGCGCATTTAAATAAAAGCTTGTTTTTAAAGATTTTTTTACCTTAATTTATTAGTTGTATTAAAATAATGTATAGAAAATATATAATTGGTGTTTTGACTTAATTGAATTGTTGGACTGCGTTGACTTCAATGTTTTTGACTTCGTGTGTTTTAATCGTTTTGTTGACAACTAATTTATAAAAATTATAATTATATTAAGTAAACTATTTGTTACAACTGGGATTATTTATTCGTAATTGTATAGATATCTTTTGATTGTATACTGAAAAATACTCCTCTCCGGGAGAACGTGTTAAATTTTATTGAGAAACGTGAATAATTGCGTTTGATTACATACTAAAATTGATTAAATTCTTTCTAAGCTCTGTATCGTAACGAGATATCAAAGCGGTCCTACGCAGTCTAGATTTAATTCTTTTAAATAATATTGAAGAAAATGTCTTAGTTTGACTTGGTAACATGAGGATTACCAATATTTGTAAGACGACGTAAGTCTTTTTTGATATGTGGAAGTTTAGTAGGAAAATATTATGTTATTAAAAACTAAAACCGATACAAACATAATACGACTAATATTTAAACAAATTTCTATAAAGTTTCTCTTTTTTAAGTAAACATAAAATGCAGTTAATTACTGACGAAATATCTACAATAATTAGAAAATAGAGATACCATATCAGTACATTAGTGATTACAAAATAAAATATTCGTGGTATATCATCATGAGACTACGCTTGTAGAAAGTTCTGGTTGAAATTAAACAATTTATCATTGAGATTTGAGATTATAATTTTATAATATATTTAGAGAAACCAAATGAATGTATCGCATATATTCTAAGAGGTAATAATATTTATGTAAATCTGAGTATTGGCATTCATTCAGCTTACATTTTATAATTATGTATGATGCTTTATTTTATTATGGTTTACGTAAAATAAATTTAAGACTTTTCTTGTTGTATTAATAGGCAATATTTCTTTTTCATACATATAGAATATAAATACATTTTAAGTAACGTTATAACACGCTTTAAAATAGTTTTGTCTTATGTTAGTGCACAGTTATTAAATCATATACCTAATACCTATAAGTTTAAATGCGAGAATAAGATTTTCGTTTTCAACTTTACGAAAAGGCTACTTGTTTTTTTTTATAAAAATATAGATTATTAGTTTTAACCATTAATTATTTTAGATTCGCGGAGATTATTAGGAGTCTGGTTTATGTAGATTACTTAACAATAGTTATACTTACTCACTACTACATTCCTACACCATATTATACAGTAAGAAACTTATTTAATAAAAATTAGAATGAAACATAAATTAAATTTTAAGCAAAAAATATATTATAAAAAAATAAACCAGAATTTGCAATAAGACCGCGAGTACGACCTGTTTGCTTGTATTTAAAATATAAAACACAAATACGATGTTGTTAGTACAGTTCTATGGACAACAATAAGGCTGGCCCGGGCCGCCTAGGCGCGGGTCGGTGACCCCTCGCGGGTTAAGGCACGAGATTTCTTAAACCGATCCGCTTATTAGGTATTCTATATCGTATAGTGTATCGTGTACACAGCACTGTGTTCATAGTGGCTTTAGAGTCGATGGTATATTCGTTAGTCGATAGTAGTATTAATGGTTAGGTTAAGATACAACTACTGATGATGGCAAGATGCTCTATATCTATAGCTAGCTGACCCGTGCTTACTTTATTGGGGATAAGTTTAATAATCCTTTTTTTTATTTTTGTAACTTTATTATATAATCTATGACACCCAGCAATAATGTTGCTTTCTATTGGTGAAAGAATTTTTAAAATTGATTCAGTAGATCCCGAGATTACCCTCTTACAATTTAAAAAACACACAAAGTTTACTTCTTTACAATATTAGTATAGATAATATTTAATTTGTCTCTTAATAAATTGCAAGTATTAATGGCACATTAATAAACCTTACCTATTTTATTTTTTTTCAATCTTAAAAAAAATAACGTTTATTTTGTACAAGTGCGTTATGTTAGAACTTAGAACGGTGTAATGGCGTTATAATATAATATATAATTAATAATAATATATAAAATAATAATAGTGTGAATATTTCCTACTTTATTATCTTTTTTTCGTTACTATCTTTAACAGACTGTCACACTATAGGGTCTTAACACAGTACAAGCCGATTGCCTAATAATCTTTTTTGAATTACGTATGTACAATTTCAGCACGTCAATATTTTTTTTTAAATACAAGATACAGTATACAGTATAAAAAAATTCAGCTGTCACACCCCAAATAAAACATTGAATGCCATTCACCTTCCGTTTTAAACATACGAATGTACATCTCTCATAAACCGTTTCTAGTAGGTAATACGATAATGACAATCACCGGAGCGTTCGGCTTGACATCTGAATCAATGTACGTTTCTTTAGCGCCTTACCATTCAGCCTCCCCTCGTCTCAACGGGGTCACTGACCCCACATTCAGACGCTGTATTTCAAAACATAGTATTTGCATGCTAATCGCGGATCGTATTTGTGGACGTCAATCGTCTTTTTATGTACTGCTCAGTACCGACCAATATGAATATCGATACGGTTCAATAGAAGTCTATATAATTTAAGGATGTACATTTTTAACGATTAAAGGACGCATAATATAATTGGTTCTTTGTTAATAGTAATACTTTATTACAATCAAACTTTTATTCTTCAGAAGATTGACTTTTCAAATACTTTTTTTAAATACAGCTTTGAAAATGAAGTAGTTAAGGAGCGTATTAGGTAAAAACAAGTACAACAATTGTTCCTCTTTATAATATTAGAACGGGTTGAAAACCAATGTTAGCAGTAGACTTGCAATTATCAGAAACAAAAGGCAAGAGTCGGTTTAGACGTAAGAAGCAATTAAATGGTACTAGCGACAGACAATGGTGACTTAAATACTTTAATACTGTTCTCGATTGTTATTTGTCAAGGTCTTCAGTCACGGTTGTACCGTGATTATTGTTTGTTATTTGTTATTACTTAGAAGATAATATCTTAAGCCATGTTTAGGGCTTGCTATTTTAAATATAACAAAAAATAGTGTATAGCGTAAGATTAACTACTGTTTTCGTGATTACAAGAGTAGTTGTGATATATAAAGTTACGACTGAATGATTTATTGTTAAGAAGTCGGTATATGGAGTTGTCCATTTTCAATTTCATCTGGGGGCACGGCAGTTCCCCCGCCAAGTCGTGCAAAAATATATTATTCTTCAAGCAAATATTTACTCCATGCTCATGAAAAGGATTACAAATATTGTGTAAGTTTGTAAATAAAATGCCGGGTTAGAAGTCTCAGCTTCACAATGTACGTTATCAGCAAGAAAACCTTACGGTATTGGAGTCAATGTCAAGTAGTGTACGCAGGGAGTGTTAGGTGAGCAAGTGGATTAGTCGTCACACGCTGAATCACTATAACGGAGGTGACATATTCCCATTGACGACGCACCACAATTGAGTTACAGCTTAGACCAATTATGTTATTTGTGATAGTTGGTGTAGACTATAATATGTAGTAGATAATACATTACCTTACTCCGATCGTCAAATCTGAGTCTTCCTCTCATTGCTTTTAAGATTCGTGAGTAATAACGCTCAATGTGTTTTTAAATATTATTAGTAAAGCCAAAAGTCTAATGACTGTTATACTTTAAAAATTTTGAGATATATGTTTCAAAACACAACCGTTTCATTGCGGAGTCATTCAACATGCGTACTGATTCTAAATTGTACACATCAAAAGTAACTACTCCCGCTAATATCCGGCTCGACGCAGTTATATTACACACTTCCGTGGGGCCCACATCTCTTGCAATCCGTATTGCTGTTTTAATTTGCTCATAATTTTAATACAATGGACTCGTATAAGAGGCTATGTGCCCTGTACTTTGAACTATACTACCGACGGTTATTTTAGAGCCCTTCCATTGTACACCCGCATGACCTGTGATTAAGATTTACGACGCTGTTCGCGATAAACCGTGAAACCGCCTTACATGCTGATACAGTATTATTGCCTCAACAATAGTTCGTATAAATATAAATTTAATTATACGTACACGACAAAACAACGTCTAGAACACTGACTATGTCCTAAATGGCCTTGGTGTTTAATGCTCTGCGTAAATCTGTTAAAGCCGCTTATCATACGTCGTCCAAGCACGAGGGAGATAAACAAAACAATAACATTATATTTCCAGCTCAGGGCTCGGTGTATCTGGAAATTTCCCGTAGGCAGTGCGAATCTATTTCGGTCCCGCGTTCATTGGTGTAAAAGCTAGTTCTAATCGTAAACGCATACGTCAGGGTGATTGCATAAAGTGTTACAGTTTGGCCAGGTCAGTGCGACGCTCGATAGTGAGAGTTCGCTAGGGCTGACACGCGATCATTAACGGCTAAATTATAAGTTAAAGCTGCTCAATAAACTTGAAGAAACATGCAGGTTTTGTTCTAAATGAATAATACTACTTAAAGCGTCATTCCTTTAAAACCTTGGACTTGTGAAAAGTGAAAGTAATCTGAAAATACAAACGGAATTTAAAGTATTTGTTATAAAATGTTATGTTTCTTTTTGTGTGAACAGAGATATCTGATGATAATTAAATTGAAGTTTTCTTATGGTAGTAACCCTAGCCAATGCGTAGTGCATCTTATTACATGCACGAATCGTGACTTTTAAGATACAAATAGTTAGATAAAAAGCAGTTTTAACTTCCTAGCCGAGATGCGATGTTACGTATGCAATCGTGTGCAGGAAGTTTAAGTTAGATGTTTGGATATTCGTGCGTAATCAGAATGATGATAGACAAATATGGACACGATTTTTGGACCGATGCAACGTCATCTTTTGCATCTGAAACGACAATCGCTTACATGAAAGGGGATATATCTACAGAACTTTTATCGCAGAAGATTTTTTGTTCTTTATTTTACAAAAATAGTTTGTTTCATGTTCAAAGCCTTAACAGTCTTAACAAAATAAATCAAACGTCACATAAAACCTTATTAACGGAAGCTGATCATTCTAATTTTTTTACTCTTGATTTGATTTCATCTTAATTCGGGAGAAAAGAATGAGTAAGTTTGTACTAAAAGTACCTTCGTACTCTATAATCTCGACGTACAGTCGTTTTATTTCAATACAAATGTATTGACTTTCAAAAACAATGCGTGTGGTGTTATATGACCGTTTGAACGTTAACATAATATGACTGTACGCGTGCTTACATAATAAAAATTCAACAAATTGCTATGTTACTCCAATTAACACAATGGACTTACGAATTACGTAAAGGTATTTTGAATGGATTGTTTAATTTTGGGAGTCACAACACACATAACTCGACTTCGCACGCAATCTAAAGTCGAGAACTTTCTGTACGTAAAAAGTGATCAGTTTCTCCCAAGACTATCGCGTCATTCATTATGTTTGTGAATCTTCACAGAGTATCACAACACAGCTTATTAAAGATTATTCGTCTATTGTTATTTTGTTAAATAAGCCGCTATTACGTTATACGTTTGAGTTAGTTAAATAGAAAGTAAACTATGTGTGATGTTTGTCTTGGATACGATAATATCTTAAACAGTCGGTATTCTTTAAGATTATTCATATAAAAGTGCCTAGTCCGTTCCAGGGTATGTAGGATATATATATAATATGTTCCACTTAAAAATGTATGAGAAAGTCAAAATAGTTTTGCACTGAAGTTTCGTACTAAGTAATACCAAGCAATTCCTTCATAAAGTATTATTATATGCAATGAATATCGCTTTTCACACACTAATTAAAATTCATGACAACAATAAATTGCAGTGAGGCATGCGATAAAAGTAATATAACCTGTCACAATCGAAAGTGCGCGGAATTAAATAATGCTGTAAGCGGTTGTTTCTCGCTGATAGTAAAGATAACCTGTAGGTATTGCATATCCGTTTGCAGGTGCCCGTATTATGTACTATTGAATAGTAGAATGTTCTAGAATCTTCGATACCGCCCCTGTTATCAAAAAGTTAAGTTTTGTTGCCAAAATTTCGCCAGTTAGTAAAACTATTTTCTAGTCTAGAGTTGTAATTGTGTTTTTTGTGCGAACGCAAAATCGTGTCGAAGTAATTAGTTAATTATACAAAGCTGCTACTAAGCAAAATAGTAAAGTAAATAAATATTTATTATTATTTAATGAATATAAAATATTTATTACAAATTGATCGTTTGGCAGTCAAAGATTAACACTTTCAAAAGATGACATACGACGCTTTCATAAGATACATAATATTATCGGTAACGTATCAGTTCCGGCTACGTTTATTTGCATGTTTGTGAGTAAAAAGGCCGAGTTACAAATTTTAATATGAAATCGCGCTATGGGCTTTACGAGACGGTTATGTAAGACGCAAAATGAAGGTGTAAAAATTATCTCAGAAAAATCTAGAACGCAACGGAAGAACTTCCTCATTGAGGATAAGTAGAGCTTATGTTTGTAGGTACTTGATTTATTTAGTAATTTAATTATTACTCAACTTAGGTATGTGTACGATCCTTTTTTATTACTGTTGATATAATTAAGATTTTTGTTTGCTACATTTTATTCATTAATTATATTTTACCATTGACTTAGACAATACGTGTATCTATATTACATTATTACTGCAAAATTAAGAAAATTACACTTTCTTCTATAAACATAAATTGTCTGTACATGTACGTCTTAATCCGCAAGACTAATATTTACCTTCTCAAATAGATCGGTGTCAGTTCAAAGAAGATTATATCTCTTAATTTGCATAGATAGACAAAAGTAGAAACTGAAGTGTCATATTCACCAAAGCGTTTAGCGAGTAAAGGGGGTAAGCGAAATTTGAAAGTTAACAGCTAGCTATCTTGTGACGAGAGGTGCGTCATATATTTTATTATAATTGAATCGTTTTATTGTTTCATCATAACTGAAAATTATTAAACGAATTCCACTTACAGCGTAATAGTAATGTCTCTAAGAAGGGTATTAAATTGTTTTGTAAATACAATGACAATGTAAACAAGTATATTAAGTCCAGTTAAATACAGATACGTAGAACTTTTCTTCACATTACATCTTGTTCCTTCATTCATAAGATATTTGCTTTTAAACTTTGAATAATTTAATAAAAGTTCGCGATAAAAATAATATCTAGATATACCTATACAAGCGTAGTAATATGTTACGCATAGGGCCCTAATTGTTATGAATCGTCAGGACACGAAGCACAGTCATAGCACGCGAGCGCCTATAATTATTTTGAGTGTGAGTCACTCGGCATATCAATGGGTATCAATGACGTGATTCACGATACTACAATGCGAAACGCGGTATGGAACCGCGCCGAACTTAGCCCAAGGTTATGTCAAAAGATTATACAATTTTCTATTAAAGAAGAAAGTTTAGGAAATCCCTATATAAAGATATAACCGTAGACTGTTTATACTCAGGTCGTGATTGAATGTTATGTTCTTATAAATATGTACTTAAATTGTTTTTTTTTTATTTTAAACAGTGACGTCATATTAAAGGTTCTACATATTTTTTAAGAATGGTTTGAAAAACGTCAGATTTGGACAGTCATTTATTAAGAATATATAACGTTCTATGAAGAAATATCGAAGATATTTCTTCGAAGTGAAAAAGTTAAAAGATTTATATCTATCGAAGAAAGTATTTTGCATACGTAAAGAGCACGTGGAAAATAGTAGAAAGTGCAAGTGACGGCGTAATGTTTAAATTTCTATGAATGACTCTTCACTTTTATAGCCTTGGCTTATAGTTATTAAAACTAATACATCGAGCTTTTAATACCTACTTTGAGTTAATTAGGTTTAGTCTTTTGCTTTTACACAAGTTGTCATCAGTTTTGTCTTCATTAATCTTGATAGTTTTGATAATTTTGGACATAAAAGGAACGATGTTAAGGTATAAATAAGGATTGTTTATTTATTTTATTATATCTAGAACTGTATCTACATCATTTCTAACTTCAACTTTAGCATTTTTTAATATATACAATGTATATTGCAGTATAAACATATTTTAAAACGTTCAATTAAAGTGAACGGAAAGCGCCGAAATCAAGTAAAAATATTATATCGTTATTCTTGATCCAATTACGCACAAAACTATTTTGTATTTACTTGAGGCAATACTCAATTAAAATGAGCAGTATATTTTCTTTTGATGAGGTTGACCTACTTATTATTAAATTATACACTTCGTTGTTAATGATATTTGTATGTATGAAGCCTTGGTTTGAATTTGTAGATAATACTGTAGGTATGTATTGGTGTAGTATGTAGAATGCAAGCTATGTATTGTAACATATTTCCTTTGCTTTAGACGCATATAAGTCTTCTACTTGAGATAAGTTTGACAATTATTATCATAATAACAAGAATACTAAATTATCTAGCAGAGACAGAAATGACAATTTAGGTTCCTTCAATCCTATTTACACCAAAAATAATTTTCTTAAAAAAAATGGCTTGGTTAATTAAAGCGCAAAAACGTTAAGACAAACAGAGTTACTTTTGCATTTATAATATTAATCGTAATATAAAACACGGGGTCAGATGCTCTTAAGAAAAAAATCGGTTTTGCGAAAAAAATCCACTCGTACAGTTTCGAAATGTACACATATATGAATAAAAAATAAATTTAACGCTTTATAGACACGTGCCCGGAGGCTTACGAAAGCGCAACGCTTTTAAATGCCACTCGAAAGCAAAACAATAAAAAAAAATAAAAAGTCAAATAAAGATCGAACGACAGCCCCAAATGTCAGTATGTGGATGTGTGATTTTTATTGTTGAGAATTGATTTTAATGTTAAAAAAAATTTTTTTATCTTTATTTTAGATATTTGTTTAAAAATTAACATGTGATTCCCATAGGACTTAGTTAATTTAATAAACTTGACATTTTTTATGTCTGCATTAAAATAAGAATAATTCTTAATTCGTATGAATCTGCTCACTAAACAGACTTAAAACTGTACGAAGTAAATGAGAATGGGATTATAGCAATAAATATACTATTTAAACATTTAAAAAATCTAAAAAATTGCATTCATGTGTTTTATCGGTTGTGTAGGTATATGGTATGTATGCAACCAATATTACCTACATAGTAAAAAATTTAAAATGACGTCATCTCAAAACAACAAGTGTGGCCATAACTTAGATATTTCGCGAACTCCCGACTCCCAGGTGCAGAGTTTGTGTGGTCCGTTCCGAGTATCGCATGTGCGGTGTTTTTGCAACAAAGGAACTTGACTCTCGACGCGATGGAGTTAGTTATGCGAGATGATTATATTTTAAGAGCTACAATTTTTTCAAAAAACATCCCATATGAAAGACATCACGTTTGACATATGGATTATTTGGTAACGCTTGTTTTTTTTTTCGAAAACTGACTGGGTTTGATGACCGGAAGGATTTATATTTATTCTATTATATAATATTATTAAGTTTGTTATGATAATGCATTAACTTGACGCGATTTACGGTTTCGTTCCCGTAACTTAATTATTAATTATTATATAGCTAAGCGCAAATAAATAAAATAAATTATCAGCATTATTATTAAAATCATAATCAGCACTATAGTTGTGTAGTAATTGGCCGTACTGAAAAACTGCAGACACCCTCCGTCTGCCTAAAGTCCCTCTTAAAATTTTCCAATGCTCGATAAACTTATATACATGTTATGTACTAACAAGTTAATTTTCTATATACATATAAGGCGCATGTCGTGGCTAAATGTCGTAAGCCGGTAAAAATGTAACGTCAGGCTTGGCCGCGCGCGCCGCGCTAGATCTCAAAGGACACTAGTTTCCTCACCACTTATCTAACGCACACCCAAATTGCTATCTCCGTTGTATAATGCTACTTTGATTTTCTGATTTCCTAGTACAACTGTAGTAGAAGCATTTGTAGGTACGTCTTAGTACTTTAGGGTTTTTTCAAAGGTTGTAAAGGGGATGTGTTCTCTCAGTGACTAATTGAGTGTAATTACAGATTTAAGTATCTATAAATGTTGTCGTAAAGTGTTCTAAGATTCCCATATGTTACAGCAAGCAACAAATTCAAAATATGCACCAACATTTAACATGAACTAATAACGAAGAAGAAATCTATTAAAATTGTCTAGAAAGCTATCGTTGCCTGTCAAATCATTATTCTCGTAATGTATGCGACAGTAAGAATCACATCAAAATATGCATGTTCAATTTCCAAGGTGTACGCGGTAAATTAAAACATTCACATTCCCAGTGTTTCAACGCTACATTTCAACCCTCGAGCAAGGATTGCTTTCACCTTAAGTGGGTATAGTAATGTTCCGCGCGATCCCCTTTGAGACTTGTAAAACGTTTTACCTACACTCATAACCACCCCTTTTGTTTGTAAGTTTTTTACTAGGAACCACTGTTTATGCTAAGGTATATTTACGGCATGAGAAAGAATAGCGTAAGTCAGTCACCTTCGTTTCAGATATTATACAGTTAATAGTTTATATTGAGTTATGAAAGGGATATATTTACAACTGTAATTCCTGCTTCATTACCCATACAAAATACAATTCCACATTTTACGTGTTAGTATATATATGGAGACAGTCTCTAACTCTCAAAAATAATATGGCTTTGTATACGTAATAGAACGCCTCCTGTGACGTCACAACCTTCTTTATAATATTAGTATAGATTAATGTAAAAAAACTTCATCATTACATGAGAAAACTGTTACGTCATTATGTACACACAGTCATTATAAAAGTAACAGCTTAAATACACGGTCTGTTATGCCTAAAGAAACTGTAGCCGGCATGTAAATGTTTCCTTCCTCTAAAGAGTGGCAAGTCGCTTACGCAATAATAGGAAACGAAGATTGACGGGAAATAAGCTAGTTCGCAGCCGAATATGTACCTATGTGGGTAAGTATAGCGGGGAAGTGATTGGTGACTTGCGATACGATCAGCTCATCCGTTAAATTATTGCGCATCGATTGAACAACATATGTATGTATGTATGTACTATGTGTATGGATGCACAAACGCAATCTGTCCATTCGAAAAAGTGAATTGCAATTTGCAACCGATTTTCGAAAGGTTTAATTGTTTCAAGCGAAGTTGACCATTCATACGAAATTGTATGCAGTAATGGGTTGTTTGGTTTAGTTCAATTACATGTTAATTAGTTGGGGTAATTGTAAGGACTTTACAACTGATTTTGATGAATTCGTTTGCATTTAAATAGTATAAATTGATAGCCTAAGTTTCTTTCTTACATAAGCTCCTTATTAAATGAAATAAAAGATTAAAGGTTTACATTCGAGTTGACAGTTCGATATCTTCTACTAATGCATAATACTTATTACAATTTTCATGATACAAGAAGTCATTCACAGAAACTAGACGCTCTTAACCACATTTCGAAAGCATATATTTTGATCCCGACAACACGCAACCCTTGCAAAATAGCCCTTCAATTTACACTCTTGCTTTTAGGATAACATTCCCCCGTATCCACTTTCGTTTTCGAATATTCACCGCACCTGACAATCCAGTCTGCGTCCGCAACGGAGTTTCTACAATTTATGTAATTTGTTATGAAATAAGCCCCATTTGGCAACGTGTTCCTTCCTTTATTATATAAATTACCAATTAGGCTTTTCGGTAACGCTGTACAAAAACGAGTATGCGGGTCACCCGGTCGGTTAAGTGACGTGCAAGAATGCACTTATAACCAAATTGCGGATGTATTAAGACGCCGCGATACCGGCGTCCAACTGCTTTGTTGTTGTGGTTGAGTCGTAACGTTGTTTGACTAGTATTATAGATTAAAAATAATAAGAAAAATGAGAAACTGTACCCCACGGCGTCACCCAATAGAGTTAAATTAATTTATGCATTTTTCTAGTTTTACGAAAATGGAGAATCCCATCAAAAACAATACTTGTCAAAAAAACCAAGTCTCCCAACTCAATTGTTTTACGGTAAAAAGTTGTGAGATCCATGTAATACCAAGTCGGTTATTAATTTATTCAGTCTCTACTTTAGCGAC
>DWAJ01004913.1:0-12216 GCA_018238005.1 Eurema mandarina | reverse complement strand
AGGAATTGTCGTTTGATAAATTAATTAAACTTTGAAAAAAGAACTGTCGTACTAAAAGATGGCAACAGTTGCGAGAACGTGCGTAGTTAATAATTTAATAATACCTTGAAAAAGAGGTTACTTTTTTATTAAAGGATGGCAACACTTGTGACAACGCGAGTGCTCACGGCGATTTTTATTTAGCACAAGAAGCGCTACTCCAAATAGGTACGTACAACACATGTAATTTTATAAGACTTAAAAAGAACGTATTTTCCCCAAAAGGCCGATAACACACACGTGACTTCGCAAGTTCTTATGATAACTTACCATCAGAAGCTCTAGTCCAAATAGAATCGAGGTCGATTTTAACTAGTTTCAATACAGTTTTGAAAACGTTTTTGTTTACGTTACGTTCGTATACGATGTACTTAATCGTTCGATTCGATCTTTATGAGAGTAGCTCCATAACTTATCGATATTGACGACGATTGCGTTCGGAATAGAGCTCCAGATGACTTGCCAAATCATTAGCCCTCTGTTACATAAAATAAAAACTCGACTAGCTCTGCCCTCAGGTAGGACCCGGGTGAAAACCGTAGCCGGAACTTTTTTGGTTGCTAAGTAGTGTAAGCTTAAGACATCGACATAATATTTATGTACATTACGAAAGATGTTTTATTCTAAAAACTTAACAGCTACCTGAAATTATCTGAAAAGATCACGTTATCAACAAATAATGAAAATAATATCGTAAGTTCGTAGATTGAAAAAACTTCTACCTTAAAAAATGTACAGAAACAACAACATAATAATTAATCAATGTTAATTTGAAATCCTCAATATTAAACATCAAAATTGTTCTTCTAGTATTGAACATTTTAAGCAGTTTAAAAAAAAAGTATTTCTACAAAAAATTAAAAGGAGGTCGAATTTGTCTTAAAAATATTTATTACCCAATTTCGCCGAGAAAGGTTACCCGATAAATAAGTGTCATTGCGGATAAGCTCATAACTCACGATAGCACTTAAATTGCAACACAGCGTCTTCATCCGCCATATTGTATTTAATTCGCGCCAAGTCGGTTCAATTTTCAAATTTCGAAACTTCGCTGTTCGTTTTCAAGTTGGAATTGAGAGCTGTGTATTCGGAGCACGAGTTTCTGCGCCTCTAGTAGTTCGTTGAGACTTATTCCAAATTTAAATATCAATGGAACTAGGTGTGTACGTTGGCAATTCGTTATGCAAGATAGGTTTGTTTTTAAATCCGATCAGCGATTTTATTCGCTATTCGAATTTTAAACTTTTGACGTTTGGAAATTTTTGTTTCACGGATGACAGATGTCATTACTAGCTTGTCTATGCTGGCTGATAATAAATCGACTGACAGTCAATCGTAAGTTTTGAAATTGGAAAAACGAATTTATGTAATGGCTGACGGCTAATCACGATTCACGACGTATTTAGATGGTAAGTTCTAAGTAAAAATTTAAAATCTATTTGACTATTTGGGGCATGAGGTTTTTTATTGTATTAGATATACGATATGATTATTAAGCAAGATAGGTACTTATTCTTAGATACGTATATATATTTTTTAATTGCAAATATCACACACACATGCACAGAGGTATTTCTTACCAATATTATAAATAACTGAGTACAAGAGTAGAACAGTAGGTACATCTGGTGTATCAAAATACCTGCTCAAATAAGGGCATTAAGACTAGTTTAGAAACCAGAATCCCGTAACAAAACTAAAAATTATTCTCGTGTATTTTGAGAATCTAATTTGCCTGTGTACGGTTACGGTTTGATTTAAAAAAGTATTATTAAATATAGTATTTGGAAAACATCTTCATAATGGATCTAGCTATCAAGATTAAAAAAGTACATCGATTGAGAAAAGGATCAACATATTATTATTATTAATTTATACTCCACCTAAGCTAATTAACTAAAAAAAACATTGTAAGCCAATAAGTCACATAACGAAAGAGTCTTCATTGAATAACGCAAATACGTTTCTCTTATTTTCCATGTTTTAGCATTCTGATGTAAATAAGAATTGTAATTCTCAAGCCCATATATGTAGGGCCATAAGCTATAAATATCGAGCCAAAAACAAATTATCCATATTTAACATTCATAGCTAAAAACCTATTACAGCTTTAATAGAAATAACAACGCATGCAAAAATATGAAGCCAAAAACGGTACTCAATTTCAAAAATAGAACGTTGCGAAAGAATAGGTACACTATATTCGAATTTAGAACAAAAACCAGCTGGCCAGTTATAGAACGCATTAAAAACTGCAACTGCACAGATTTAAAACTAAATTTAAACTTGGAACGCAAAGCAATCCCGCAGTTCCTATTCGCTTCCCGGATTCCCAGTTCCTTGTCGAGAGAAGTAAACAAAATTTCTGCAAGGATATGAGCGCCCCCCCCCCTCACACCCCCGAGGGGGAAGTCGTTTTTACGTAGTGGGGATTTTTATATGTGTGTGTGAGGGAGTTTTTAGTGCTGTGAACTTTTTGCTCATATTAAACATGCCCCCAGCTTATAATAACGAACGACTATTAAAGTTGTACAGAGAACGAATATAACGCAATAACAATACAGAACGCGAATTTTACATACAAATTAGATGCAGCAGATAATAAGCGCGGTAAGGTTATATTTTAATTCAAATTTGGAACTTAATTTCATTACAATGCGAATTTAAAAGCAAAAGAACTTTTTTTACAGTACTGTAAAAGTCGCTAAGCGATTATAAATCATAATTACCGTATAAATGTACTTATTAAAATAAATATCCTATACTTATTGCGCATAAAGTATTAATTGATAATTAACACACATTAAAACTCACACACACACACACATATACACCTACAGAGAGTACAATAACAGTATTTGAAGTACACCAACTATTTCATTATCTAACAACCCAGTTCCAAATTCAAACCGCTAAAAACCAACCAACCTCAATCATTTCGAAATTCGAACACCGAATGCGAGCCGCGTAAAAAAATTAAAAAAAAAAGAATCCCTCTAATATTCCAAATTTAAAACCCGCCAATCTCATTCGTTGCTAAGTATGCCACCCCTTTTTTCTCCCTAAGAATCGCTAAGGCGGGCCCGGAGTGGGGAGGGGGTGGGGTTTTTTCACCCTCTGAAGAATTGCCCCAAGGCGCGCCGCGGATGTGTGTGTGAGAATTAAAAGGGTATAGTTTTTGTACGATAATATGAAAGTGCTTACAAAATGTTATTTTAATTTCGCTTAGAATTTTGTACAGCGTTTATAATGAATTTGAGTACTTTTAATGTACATTTTAAATAGTTTTTAGTATTATTTATAGTGGGATTGGTATGTTAGATAAAAATTGCGATCATTTTTTAACGATTATTTACCAAAAATACTACATGAATAATATTATTATATTGATAAAGGATAAAGATGTGATCATTGTTAATATTATTAAGAAATAGTAGTAGGTATGAAGGTTGG
The DNA here is from genome assembly GCA_018238005.1 of Eurema mandarina. NCBI lineage: Eukaryota > Metazoa > Arthropoda > Insecta > Lepidoptera > Pieridae > Eurema > Eurema mandarina. The sequence goes on along the minus strand of DWAJ01004913.1, from coordinate 8,724 downwards.
TAAATCTCTGGTTCTACTGAATCCATTTTGAAAATTATTTTTCCGATACAAATTCACATTATTTGAGAATGAAACCTTTTTGTATTGAATCGGTTTAAAACTAAAATAATTTCACTTTAATTTACGTGGTAATGGTAGATAGTTATTTAATTATATCAAAACATGTTTATAGCATTCAATATTAAACTTCAATATTTAATTCAAAAATGTTCCATTTCAAATAAAGAACAATAGAAATGTTATTTTTATAAAATAGAGAGATTCTTTTTATGTAAGAGCATAATGCTCAAACATTTCAAGCGAACGAATTCCGTTTGAATATGCAAATGTTACAGGCCGGTTAGAATTTAGTTTTTTTTCTTCAAAGAAAAGAGGTTGAATAAAAAAGAAATTTCATAGTACTGAAACGTTTGGACATTACTCCTTATGTATAACACATAGTATATAATATTAGTATAACTGATAATTTAAGTATTTACTTGGAGCCCTAGCCTAGTTAGTGGTTTTAATATTTAGAATTTTCCTTTATCTGTGTTTCTTATCTTGAAAAGTTTGATATTGACTTGCCTTTTAACCATCTAAAAAAAAGTAAACAAAAATTATTCAACCCCAAACAAGACAAAACAGACACAAAAAACAAATGTACGTAAAAAAACAAAAATTAACCGTAAACACTGCTAGTGTTCAACAAAAAAACCACCCCTTACTCCAAGAAAACGTTCCAAGCGTAAATTTTCACCCTTTATAAACATTTGCACCCGGGAAAATCTTCGCGACTCATTACCCTGGGGGCTGGGGGGGGTTGAATCTTCGAATCTGTGACGTTTTATCTAAATGGGGCCCGAAATGGGTCTCGTTCCACTAATGACCCCTAAGAAATGGTAAGATGTAGATTTGTTGCTCCTATTTGTTGTGAATTTATAATGTTGAGTTTACGTTTGAGATATAATAGATTAATATATTTTACTAAACATATATTATTTAATATATTAATCGGTATATATACGTACTTAAGAAAACTTTTAAGAAAAAGAATGGCACAATTTTTACATAACGTTAATAATTGATTAGTTTTAAACAATCTAAAGAGTAACTGTCTTTTAAATTTGATGCCAAGTTAAATTGAGTCCTACTTATTATTAAACGGCTGTTCCTTTGGTAATCTTTGCTGACTTTATATCACCTATAAAAGAATATACGTCAATATTCTTAGATTATCAAAAAGAAAACTTTAGAAGAATAATAATTTGTATGGAAAATAGAATAAACATAAAAAAGGATAGGTTTTAACGCAGTTAAAAGATATATTATAGTTATTCGTTAAAAAATTGTAAATTTATTTTTCCGCAAATGTCAGAAGCGAAAAAAAAAAATTACCGAACATAACATTTTTCAGCGACATTCGAAATTGGAACTTATAGTTCATTCACCCCGCCCTATAAATACAAATCGAATACGTTCAAATTAAATCGATACAATTTCATTAAAGCCGGAACGCAACAATAACAGATGTTCGAAATTTAAATTCAACGGAAATTTTGCTAGACGGCAATCTGGTGGAGCAATTTAGCTCTAACTGAGTCATTTGGTGAGGCCAGGGGGAGGAACGTCTTCGCGGGGGGCAGATGATTCGTAATTTGTTTTCTGTAGCACCGGCTTTCGCGCCACGGAACATGAGCGGAACACTGAAAATTTGAATTTGGAATTTGTTTTATAGTTTTTTTTTACTTGATGTATTGAGCCAAGCTGCTATGAGCCATTCGCTTACATCTATTAACGATTTGATAGTCAATTTTAATATCAACGATTTATTTATTGATAACTAAAGGATAATAAGTTTCAAACGAATTTAGAACTTTTATTGTGGTTCCTTATCACTTATGAAAGGAACATTTTTCTTAGAACTAAAATTTAAACTGGTAGATATGTTAATAAAACAGAATTGTAATTTTCAAATTTAGAATGTCAGTTTTGTTTAAGTGTCTGTCGTTTAAGATGCTCATTTTTATTGATATATAATATTGTTAATAATAACCGTCCCTTATGTTACACGCGGTTAACTGAAATTCAAACGCCAAAAGAATTATTAACATGTAGGTATAAATTTGATTTATTCAAAATACTTTCTACATTATAGGTACGCAAACTTATTTTCAAAGTATAAATTCCTTCATACAAAACCTCTTTACGGCATAATTTAACATCGAGATTAAAACTGGCACGTTATAACTAAAATTAAAAAAAAAAGACACGAGCGTAGAATTTCAATTTTCAAATGTAGAATTTCAGTGTAGCCGCCATTCAAGCCGCGCGCGCTGACTGATGCCCGGAGAAAATGCAGGCGTTTCATTACGTTTTCTCGTTTAGAAGCCACGATTTATGGCGGCACCTTGGCCGACCACAGACTAATAACTGCTATTTCGTTATTATTCTTTAGAAAACTATCCTCTTTGGAGTTTAGATTTTAAAATTAGAACGATAATTATACACAATAAAGCTAGGGATGAACAATAGATAATTTAAATAATAGGGCTACAAAGTTGAAATCTAAAAAATAGGAACAAAAAAGTTTTCAAACAAACGTTAGATAGTTTTTCATGTACCTACCAAAAGCCTTCTACATATATTATCTTTATTAATTTATTTATAGACATTATATTTATTTTGGTAACTACTTTAAATTTTGATTTAATTGTTTTTTACTATATAGTTAAAATTATTAAAGGCTAGGCAGGGAAGTTTTTGCTACCACTTTTTTGATAAAACATAACCAAAGGTGTAGCAAATTTGTTGAATCTTAATATGATAGTAAGGTAATTATTTAGTATTTTTTTTAATTTATAGAATTTAAGTTTATTATGTTAATATACTTTTTTATCCAGTTATTACCCCGAGATATAAATCACATAATTAATTTGTAAAAACACCAAAAAAATTATTCAAAAAAGCTCTTTTCACTTGCGTAAAACGATTCCTCAGTTTTTCATTATGTATTTCAATTTTAAACCCAATAACTTATTTTTTTATTATAATTCGCGTTCAACAAGGAATTTATGGGAAACATTATTAAAGAGCCATTTTAAATTTTTCCGTTTAAAACATTTTTTTTTATTATTTAAAAAATTTTAACACTAAACTCGCCACAGAGTACACAAATCACATCACTGCCACGTTAACACTAAACTGCGCTACACTTTAATGGGTCTGACCAACCCTTCTTAAGATGACCGTCGTGAGAGACCAAACAGGTTAGACCTTAGGGGTCAAAGTGACCACTAGATTGTCATATGATGGATTCACATGGTTCAACGTTATTTGTTTTTTGGATGTTTCTTTGGGTTCCGTACAAAAATGAGGACTACAAAAAAGAAAAGATAATTTTGTCCGTCTGTTTCCTTTTTTGAGACATAATGTCAATCAACAATTAAACAGATGTAGGTTCAAATACTTTATAACACAGTTTACTAAGGAAGGCTTTAATACTATTTAAATTCTTTTAAATATTGATTGTATATTTTTAGTTACTAATTTGGTTAAACTATTTTATTATACAATGAAATCACTCCACAATCGCGTTAACACTAAAATGTGTAAGAATGCGATGGGTCATTCCAACCCTTTCTAAGATGACCATCGTGAGAGACGAAACAGGTTTGTCTAGTGGGGTCAGTTTGACCACCGGACATCGTGGGAATAACGGTTAACGTCTTCTTATGGTTTTTATAACCCTTTTTGTATTTTTTAAGATTTTTGCCTATACTGAGGTATTTCTGGCGTATAAAATATAAGTGATTGTAAAAATTACTATGTCTGGTGGTGAAAATTTCATAGAAATCCGTGCAGTATTTTTATCTGTTTACAGACGAACACAGATAAACATACCAAATTTAAATCTATTGATATATTACCACGTGGAAGCCTATAGGTCATAAGATATATCTTCCAGGCAACTTTTATATATAGAATTAAAATTCTTTTTTTTTACTTTTGAAACTGAGTAGTTTCAAATGGTTAAACGTTAAACGCGAGGGAACGTTTTTAATTTATTTCCTTTAAATAGTGTTCTTAGATATGTTTCCTAGAGATTAAGTGTACTTTAGGTTACCTAATATACCTATATTATTATCATTGGAAAATACCTTATCTATCTTTACTGATATAAAAAAGGGATATTATTGGTAACCATTGCAAGATTTCTAGATATATTAATTATCTTTATTTCTGTTTCAGGTTTTAACATATCCTGTATACAACCTGGTTTGGTCAAAGAAGAGTTTTGTAATTTCCATTAACGGCATACTTCCCATTATCTTATGTCATGGTAACTAAACAAAATATAGTTTTAAAATAACTACAAAAAATACGTGTAGTAAATAGAATAAAATAAATAATGTTCTTATAATAAAGAACTTACCTAATAGTACTTTATTCTTGATTTCAAGAATTGAATATTACAAGAAATATTTTTTATTAGACAAACAATTACTAAGTTAGACTTTTTATTGTGATAACCAATTGGAATATGAATTTTTCTTTCCAATAAACATTCCCTTATATTATTATGTTATTTCCTATTTGTGTGAATATTCTTGTTAGATATGTGCTTTGTAATAAAAAATCAATGTTCCAGCTTACAATTTATTCATAGTCATGTTTTAAAATAATACATATTTGTTTACATCGTTGTAGTAATCATAATTTATATTTTTTAATACATTCGTTTATTAAGTGTTATAGAAGCACAAATGTAGATTCGCCACCTAGCGACAAATAGATGAAACAGAGTAGTGAGGGTGCTGCCATCTTGTGGCTGAAAATTACCTTTATTGTTAATGAGTTAAAATAAATAAATTCATGTTCATTAATAAACAATATCTTGTCTTTATTATATTTAAGCCATTTATATATTTTTGCTGTATCAGTTGCAGAAAATAATACAGACAGAAAAATTTACTTTAGCGCCATCTAGTAGGGAATAGATTTACACAGTGCCAGAGTTGAGCCTGATAAAAGGAATCGCCTAATAAAAGGGTGATAAGGGTCTGTCAGTCTCCGTCTGCAACAGTATGATTTGTTTTAAAATAATATTTTCATTAAATCGAATCACGTATCTAGTATATTTTATTTATCATAACAACCTGTCAAGACTAGACAATTAAAATGAATTATTAGTTGGTAACATCTTTTTAGGATTCCGATGTCTGTCCGTCTGTGCTTGGAGAAACAAAACAGTAAGAACCAGAAAGATGAAATTTCTATGAATTAACACGTCAACTAGGGGGTAAGGTTAGATCATGATTTTTTTGGAACATCTATATCTTAACTTGGAATATAATTTTGCATATTATCGGTATCATTGAATAGGACTCTTAAAACCATTGTTAGTTTTAAATAATTAATCTATCCGTTTTTGAGTTATTCAACTTAAAATGCATATTTTGTTAAAATACGTCTCTCTCTTATTATAACTTACTAGTTGTAGCTCGCGACTTCGTCCCCGTCGGATCTATTTCTATTAATATGTTATAGTGAGTCAATCTTAGAAGATTGACATGTACGCAGACTTTTTTTAGATAATTTAAAGAGGATAATTCTTTCATACATATTTTTTTGTATCTTGAACCGTTTTCGCAACGCACGCAAAGGAAGACCTCAAACATGAATAATTTTCCCCGTTTTTTCCACATTTCCCATTATATCTTCGCTCCTATTAGTCGCAGCGTGATGTTATGTAGCCTAAAGCCTTCCTCGATTAATGTTCATTTCAATAAAAAATAATGTTTCAATTCGAACCAGGAGTGTCTGATATTAGCGCGTTCAAACAAACAAACAAACTCTTCAGCTTTATAATATTAAAAACCTTATTAGATTAAGAAAATGTTACAGTCCATATTATTGTATAAAGCTTGGAATAAAAGAATATAATTGCTAACACATCTAATATGAAATTTATTTTTTTATTTTATTTAAAATCGATAACCAATAAAACGTAGGTACAATTTAATTTTGACATAATTAAAAAAAAAATACAAAAAACTTCAAATAAATTTCGTCACACTTAAAGCCTACCATAGTAGTTAGTACTAAAAGTGAGATATATAAACTTAAAATATAAGTCCTTAAATACACCACAATCACACATAAGAGACTGTCAATTCTAGCTGTCAAAATTGGACCCACATCAATTAACATATCAAGTTGAAAAAAAAACTCCCATCCAATTCCCATCCACAGCGAGTGTCGCTTAACCAGCGTAATCGTTCACAGGAATGGACCTCCTAAGTGGTAGTATTAATTACCATACAGTGCGGTTTGTTTCTGGACAGACATACCGACGCGCCTGACCCTTAGGCAATAGAAAACGGTGGAGTCGTGTTTTAGTATAAGCGATTTTTTTTTTATTAAAAAACTGAAAACTGAACTCTGTTATTTTTTACACGAATAATACAACGGATAGAGATATTAGTCTCGTTTCATAAGGCTCTTCATATGTAATCTTATCTACTTGCAATGTTATACTCTTAATTTGTTTCGGATAGTTGGAGTAGTAATAAGGAAACGGCTAAAAATGAATGATTTTATTAGTTAAACTGCTATTACTTTTTGATTTATTGCTTCATTTCCAGTTTGTTACATTTGAAATATATGAATATTTTGAGCGGATTATATAATATAATAACTGAGACAAGTTCTTGCCGTAAATGCATGTCCATTGTCTTAACTTATATTTAAACCCTATGATATTAATATACATATCATATAAACAAAAATGTTCTTTCATTTTATTTATTTTATATATTAAAGTCTTCTGTATATTAAAGTCTCATGAATTTTATCTAAGTACAGTTTCAAATTGAGTTTTGGATTATGGTTATCATAACACCTTACCATGACAAATATTTTACTATGTTTTTGTTATTATTTAGTACTTTTAAATGCCAATAAACTAGTTAAAAGCAATATAATATTATCGAGACAACTTAAAGCAACATAAATGTACTACTACTTTACTACTTACTAATAAATTAATTCATATAATATATAATATATAAGCACACAGTTATTAAAAACTGCAGTTCTCTGAGTAACACAAACTAATGTTATATCTTTTGCTTAAAAAATAAAGAAATAGATCTCCATTTAGAAACAATTTTATACTAATAGCAAACGCAAGCGACTCCACAGTTTTCGCAAATGTCATTGTCCGGTCAGTCGACTCTGGGCGAAGTCATCGGCAAATTACAGCCATGACCTACATTCAGACTAATATTTGGGTTGATTCTTGATTGATTATGTATAGTATCGGTTAAAACCTATAAATATACTTATAAAAGCTTTAAAAGTGGTTTAAATGTAATAAATTTAGACGTGGAAAGGTTTTTCTTGAAATCTTTATTTGGTTTAGCATTTAATTTATAATAATTGTTATCTCTTATTATCATAAAGAGGATTTTTTTTTATTATGACGGTGTAGGAAGTAATATATTGATCCAATTTTGATAGATTTTATAAGAAAAGTCAGTTAAATTGCCAATAAATTTCATAGGCTATATTATAGTCTCTAAATAATATGAAAACACAGGCTTTTACTAAAACTTGTAAATTAGATTTTCAAATAGAATTCCATGTCATTTAAAGTGATTTTTTTATTCCAATAGGCATGTTTATCTTATTGGTTCAAAATGCTAGTGCAACGTATCATAGCACAATAGTTTTCTTTTATTAAATATACAGGCTAGATAAAAGAGATTATTCATAAGAGTATTTTTTTTACAATACTAAAGAAAATACAGTTTATTAATTGTTAGATGTTACTACTAGCTGTTGCCCGCGACTCCGTCCGCGTGGACTTTTATATGGACTTTGACCTAACCATTAACTCTTTTTCCCAGTTAAAAAGTAGCCTATGTCTTTTCTCAGGCTTTATACCATCAGTGTACCAAATTTCATTAAAATTGGTTCAATAGTTTGAGCGTGAAATCACAACAGACTGACAAAGTTACTTTAGCATTTATAATATTAGGGATAAATAAAAATTGGCAAGGAAAGTCAATAAGTCTGACATATTACTTTAAATTTAATATAATACATAGCCTATGACACTCAGCAATAATGTGGCTTTCTGTATGTGAAAAAAGTTTTAAAATCAGTTTAGTAGATCCCGACATTACCCCTTACAATTTAACAAACACACAAACTTTACTTCTTTATAATATAAGTATAGATAAATAAGTAGGCTCTAAGAATGCGAATTGAAGGCATTAGAAAGATAATTTTGGTGTTCAAGTTTTTTTAAGAAGTCTCCTGATGGTAAGAGAAACGCCAGCCCATAACCAATGTACCTAGTGCTACCCAGAACTTTGCTCCGGGCAGAGGTGCACTACATTGACGCTCCCCACTTTGAGTCATAAGATGTTAAGACTCATTAGCCCAGTAACGTCGCTAGCTACAGTGCCCTTCAGACCGGAGCACAGTGACATTTGCACATCACTGTTCAGGCGCTTAAAAGTCTGGCACTGTGGGGGTACCCAATCGGTCTCCTGCGAAAGAGACCTGATATTTGGCTCCCAGTCAAATATCGAGATTATGTGACGCTATTAAAAGAAAAATTGACAAGCTATATCTTATTTATTTATTAATTTATTTATTTATTTATTCTTTATTACATTATAACATAACATAATATACAAAAAGGAAAATACAGAAAAAGACACATGTACCTAA
>DWAJ01004912.1:0-12218 GCA_018238005.1 Eurema mandarina | reverse complement strand
ACGCTAAATATGATAATTGGCATGTGTCAGTAAAGACATATATATATATTACTAGCTGTTGATCGCGACTAAGAAGGTACTTTGACTCCGTCCGCGTGGACTTTCATATAAACTTTGACCCCCCTTTACCCCTTATAACCCTTTTTTCCAGTTAAAAAGTAGCCTATGTTTCATCTCAGGCTCTTGACCATCTGTGTACCAAATTTCATTACAATCGGTTCAAGGGTTTGGCCGTCAAAGCGTAAAATTATAAAAAGTTTCAACCCCTCGCGTCCCCTTTTTGGGGGTTGATTTAAAAAAAGATGCCTATGTCCTTCCCTAGGCTTTAGACTATCTTTGTACTAAATTTCGTTAGAATCGGTTTAGTAGTTTTAGCATGATGGAAAGACAGACAGATAGACAGAGTTACTTTCGCATTTATAATATTAAGTTGTATTGTACAAAACTACCATTACAATTACCATTCTAATATTAAAGCTCTCTTCAAAATTTAGTTTTCAAAACAGAAACTATAAATAGTGTTGCCCGTTCTCGTACAACAATTTAACAATCTGGTCAACTAATAGCAACGCCTGACACCTCGTAAATCCGTTGTACAATTGTCACTGCGTATCGCAACTGATTTGGTGCCATGTACACTTTATACCTACTTTGCTAACTACGGTTATATTGGGAGTTCTATATCTTAACCAATATATCAATATACATATAATAAAAACTTAACGAGTCGCTGTCTGTACATGAAAGATACATTAGAAAAAATATTACAGGAGACCTTTATTAACGCAATAGAACCCAAAACAATGATTTTTGGAAATTTTGTCTGTTTCTCTGTTTGTTTGTGCACGCTAATCTCAGAAAACGTTTGTTGGCGCGGGTTAGGCATTTTCAAAAATGCTGCCCTAAGTCATTTTTCTACGCGGGTGAAGTCGCTGGCACAGCTAGTATATAGTATAAATTACGTGCCACGTTTGTCCGCGATTCAATCCTAAACTACTGAACCGATTCAATTAAATTTGCAAACCGTGTGCAGTTTGATCCAACTTAAAAGATAGGATAGCTTACATGATAATATATGCGAGCCGCGGCGGATAGCTTTATATAAATTCCACGTAATGTCAAGTGTTATAAAAGTAACTTAATGTTACAAAGGCGATGTTACCATGTATATCTATTGTAGCGTTGTCAATCTGGCAACACTATCCGTGGTGTCAGTACAGTTTACACTATCACATCCCGTGTGTAATCTTGTTTCATAGCATAATCATCGGAATTATACTGAGTACGTTAGTAAAGAATATATTTGAACTTAATTGTACTAATGTATTTTGGTGCCTTGAGTAGTGCTTTTTTTTAGAGATACTAACAGCTTTACATACAAACATTCAAACATTTTCATAAAAAAACACTGGTATGCAAAGCCAGTTTACAGGCATATACAACATTCACATATACAACTATTACATGTTAATGTTTTACCACTTTAGAATTTAACTATTACTAATTTGTAAAATAAAAAATAATTATAATTTAATTTCTAATACTAAGAGATAACGTCATAACTTACGAGCAGAGAAAATTGGTTATCATCTTGTTTTTTAAACCAGAACAACTTTTATTAATCTCAGTCGAAAATATTGCTGAGTCTAAAATATTCTTAACTAAAAAGTTAATACAAGAATCCTTGAGTCACTATCGCCTAGTTGTCGCTACTGTAGCTAAGCCTGATAATCACTAAGCTCTACTGAGACAATATTTATTTCTTAATCTATTTGCACGCCTGAATCCTTTGATCTAAGAGTCTGACGTCATGGAAGGTCACCTTTAGAAGATTCTAGAGTCTAGACGGATAAATATTTGTTGATTTTAGAAGTTAAAATATTTATTTTTACAAGCTAAATGTAAATAAAAATGAACGGACATCATTCTTTAGAAATAAAAAAAAAACTTGTTTTCTTGTTTATTTTTTGACAAAAAAAATTACGAAACTAAAATATAGGCACCTGTCAATATTTTAGCAACCAACATTTAACTGTACATTTATTTTATCACCAATTAGTACTCTGATATAAAAAACTTCTTTCAACCCTAAATAAAAAAACCCTACAACTGTACCACAAATACCTAATAGTTTTTAAACTCTTAAAATTTTAAATAACTAATATTAATAAATAGTTTTCATACTGAATTGGTTTCTCGCGACTTATATTTGGCTCCCAAATCTGGCAATGCAGGTAGTTGCATAATGAACTACACTAAGCCGCCGAGCCGGAATCAAAATTAATTGAATTGAGCAACTTCGATGTTTTAATGAATTATTTAGTAATGGTTAAATTTATTATCTGGTATGTGTAGGACATTTAAATTGTTATGAAACATGTCTTACTGGGAATTTAATTAAACAATTAGTTCCTTCTACTGTTAGGATTATACATACATACATATTTACAGTGAAAAATATATTTTCTTAAGTCATCTTAATGGGGACTTTTCCGCTTTGTAATTGCTATAATAAAAGTGTGATAATCTCTCCTGTTTATAGGTATTTGTAGTAGTATACACAATAATTTGTTACGAGTTTAATATCTAAAAATTCAAAATCTATTAGAAAAGTAAATCAATAATGAGCAGTCACCTGAATACGGGAAGTCACGATCAGAAGCAAAATTTAATTTTTCCAATAATCATTTGATTGAGCACGACGATGAAATAACAAGGTATATATATTATATATCTGTAGGTAGGATATCCAAAGATCAGGTTAGGTTGACTTTAAACGATGAAGATAATGTTCAAATTGTTTTTAACGAGCGAACTCATCACTATATAGTATAAAACAAAGTCGCTATCTCTGTCTCTAAATCCCTATGTATGCTTAAATCTTTAAAACTACGCAACCAATTCTTTGACAGTTTTTTATAGTACGCGTCACGAATCTTTAGCGCTGAACAAAACCTGCGCAGAAGTCAAAAATAATTTATCGAGGTAGCGGCGCGGCGCGCGGGGCGCGTGATCATCGGGTGCGCGAGCGATGATTGGTTGTCCCAGTCGTGTTGTCTTTTTCGCACCAATACGTCAATTACGAGCGCGATTCTACCGATGCCCAGCTTTTCTCCTCAATCGCTAAACATAAATGACGCGTACTATACATAGATGTGATTCAAGAGTATGATTTGTATGTATAATACCTACATAATATATGCGAGCGAAGTTGGGGCGCGTCGACTGTTTTATACTATGTAATCTAAAATATATAAATAAATCGCAAAATGTGTTGGTAAGAGCGTAACTCGAAAACGGCTGAACTGATTTACATAATAATTTTTTAGATTATTCCTGGATAGACGAGAGGATGATTTTTAAGTAACTAATGATAGGTTCATTACCGGGGGGTAGGTCTCTTTCGCAGGAGACCGACTGGGTGGTTACCCCCACAGTGCTAGACATTCTACCGCCTGAACGGTGATGTGAAAATGTCACTGTGCTCCGGTCTGAAGGGCATTGTAGCCAGCGTGATTACTGGGCTAATGATTCTTAACATCTGATGACTCAAAGTAGAAAGCGTACCATCAGGAGTGCGTCCAGCTCGTCTCCCCTCTTCATATGATAAAAAAAAAGGTTTCAGGTAGGATAGGTTCAGCGTGAACGAAGTTGCGTTGGGCCAGCTAGATATATAATGAAAAATTTTTGTTCAATTGTTTAACAGACGTCTATACTATGCGATGTTTGGACAGATGGACCGCTCGGTGTCGCACCGTTATGTAAACTTGAATATTCCGACGGACAGCGAGAACTTAAATAACTTGAACTGTTGATCAAATAAGAGCGGTTACGTGTTTGATATGTTCTCTTTCATTCCCGATTTGATAATGATAGCTTATGACATTTTAAATTTGTCTGCGTGCTTACTGTGAGAAAACATACGTGAAGTCTATTCGGTATATATATTGACATATTCAGTGTATATTAAAACAAATAATTGTTTAAGAAATAGGATGCTGATTTTTTAATATTCATAGTATAGTGCTTATACTTTAAACTTCTTTCTACCATAACAAAGTGCGTCGTATGAATAAACGTAAACATTTTTTTTTAATTACCAATAAGGAGATATTTCAGCAGTGGACGAGAATAGGCTGAGTTGATTGAACGATTGAAGGAGGTATTTGCTTATCACTTTCATTAACGATTATACAAGTATAGTCGACATAAGTAATGACTGCTTTCGGTTGGGTATATATTTAGTATCAAAATTTTAAATATATTTATATTCTAAAAATAGACGCCAATAACTTGCTTCAAACGAGCTAATTCACATTAACATAAAACAGCATATAAAAGTAATACGATATAAGACATTTAGACGCGAATAAAATAATTTCAACTGTAGAGAAGTTATTAAAAATAATTAATGCAACGTGTCCGCACATCAATCAAATGTGTACAAGTGTCAGGACGTAAAATGCCAAATATAATACGGTCAGATTTGAAGTAAGCTGGATTTTAGATCTTTATCTTTATAATTATTTCACCGATATTAAGACACTAATAATACCTGGCCGGCTAACCAGTTTTAAGTGTTACATTGCATTGAGATAAAGACTCAAGTATGTAGAAGACATTTTTCATATCCTAAAATTAACGTCTTCAAAGAAATACTTATGATAACCCCAAGGGGATAAAAGCTATCCCGCTATTCAACTTACAAAATACAAAAACATTACCCATTTTTATTCACAGAACTACCTAGTCGTGGCAACTAAATATTTAAAATTACAAATAAATACTTTTATAATTCTATTATAATAATACATTGCAACACCTGAACCACCGAAAATTCAAATGTACCTAAAATAAAAATATATTTTGGCAACGTGGGGATTGAACCGGCAACCGTTGGCACATAAAACACCATTGGACCTAATTATAATTTGTCGGTTAGACTCTGTAGTTAATCTATACATATAATTAAAACGTAACGAGTCCCTGTCTGTACATGGAAGATACATGAGAAAAAATATTACAGGAGATCTTTATTAACGCAATAGAACACAAAACAATTATTTTTGGAATTTTTTTTCTGTTTGTTTGTGCACGCTAATCTCAGAAACGGCTTATCCTATCTATATAGGGTTTTCAATTACTTATATATTGTGGTAAGCTTCACTTAACATTTAATGTTTAATTCATGTCAATCGGTTGATAAATAAAAAATTTATGGCAATTTAAAGAAGTACATTGAACTCGATGAACGTTTGTTGGCGCGGGTTAGGCATTTTCAAAAATGCTGCCCAGTCACTTTTCTACGCGGGTGAAGTCGCTGGCACAGCTAGTTATCAAATAAAATTTTAACAATAAAAAACCGTTCTAACAGTTCGAACTTCATTTTCTTCAACGATAATATGCTAATACTAGGTAGTAACTACTAGGCTTATGGTTATTACTAATAAAGTAAAAAGCCTATTACATTCTACTTCTAAAAAGATCCTTTGACATCCCTTGCAATAAACGAGCATTCGATGCTTTGACAGACGTCCTATAGGAACTAATAATAAAACAACACGCTCTTTTTTAATTTATTTATTGGCAGTCAAATGTAATACCATGTTTATAAAATAATTGTATCGTAAAACATTCTTACAAGATCACCATAACTTTGTCATCATAATTCTTCACCGAGGAACATATTATCAAATACAATATACTTTTAGTATAACAATTTTCAAGTCAAAAACACTTTAATAAGAATTCAATTTCAACAGTTAAAAAAATTGAGACGATTCATACATTCAAGTTATTTATCAGACTTGGTTATTTATATTCTAAATAAAATGCCTCGAGAAATAAATCACACACTACAATTTCCACAAGCAATGGCACATCAGTTTGAAGTACATACTTAGCACCTTAGCGTCAGACGCTCTTAAAACTAACAATAAAATCCTTTACCGCGTTTTTTTTAACAATAACAACGTTCCTGCATCAGCCATTCCATTAAAAATTGTTTCTATGTTTTTGAATATTTTATTTTTTATATATTTTTTTTATCTGTTATTTTATAATTATTTTTAAATTTTTTATCTGTTTTTTTGGTAAAGGATTGCGTTCGTAACGCTGGAAAACGTTTCAGTCACGCTTAATTAATATCTTTATTAAACCTATGCTAAAGTCAAAACTTACTTTCAGTCGACAAAACACTAATTACTTAAAAAACCATATTTGAAACTAGAACTAGCTATTACCCAAAATTTAGAATCGCTTCGTCATGCTATTGAAATAGGAAATCATATTATATCATAACCATTAAACAATCTTTATAATACCTATCGCTTTTATCCATTCATTTAACTTTACGACTGTGACTAGAGAGGTTTTGCGATTATTTTGACTTAGCACCTTAACTTATTTGTAAAAAACAACTCGAACCCGCAACATTTCAAAATTATTATTTAAAAAAAACAGTGGAATAAAAAAAAATAAATTGGCAACGTTCCCTCCAAAATTTTGACAGTTATGACATGTTATTAACTTGACCGTTTTTTTTTAATTACAACGGACAAAATAATACTGGTCGAATAGAAACGTGCACGTGTAGTTTCCCAAACGTAATATATCAGTATTCTATTGGCATTGTGCCCTTTTCTATGCTTTGGATTCGAGTTGAGATAGCCCTTAACCTAATTTAGAGATCCATAGAGAATGTCTCCTGTGATTCATCGAAGGAGATGGAATTCGAGCGAGCCTTCTGCGTCTGCAGGATAGGAACTGATCCTGGATTCTTGATCATCGCAGCCGGTAACGCACATTTAGGAGGCGTTCTTGATATCGGGGACTGGCTGAGCGACATCATGAATGATCTCTCGTATACAATCCTTGTACCTGAAAAGTAATAAATAAATATTTTAATAATATATTCGTAAATCACTAAAGAAAAATTATAAAACAAAATCCTTAGCCTTATTTGTCTTCGTGTTAAAGACTAACTTAAAAACTCGGAGGTTATTTTTTAATTTGGTTGTAGCATATAGATAGAAAAATAAAGTAAAATTTATGTAAGCATCTATAAAAGGTCGTTATAAACAAAGAAAGCACATAAATATTAAAATAACTGCTATAAAAATGCCTTTGTTTTATTTATTAATGCTTCTGACAGAATGTTGGCGATAAAACGTCGATTATGCATATATAGATTGCAAATGTAAACAATGTGACGTAATTCGGTTTGATGCTAATAATTATTAAATGTAAACACTTTTTACAACGCCATTTTATATAAACTACCTATCATATTTATACATAGATTCAAAAGGTTTTGTTTGAAAGCCTTTAGTTATTGCGAAATTATTCAAAATAATTATCTAATTAATATAATTATCTAATAAGCTCTATCTAGAGCTGATTGTTGAGTCTAAGATAATATAAATATTTCTGTGGCGTTAGAAAGACGTTTGGAAGTAATTAAATATAACCCCTTTTTATCGTCACAAACTTACATGATTTACTATAATAGATTTTTTTAAGTTGAAATGTTTAAAGAGTCAAGTCCTTTAGATGTATATGGACAGTTTATGTTACGAAAAAATAACAATATGTTCATATTAATTATAAAATATTATTCAGTAATTAAATTGAACCTTAAAGTAGACTGTTGCATTGAATACTTCTTCGAAAATTATTATTGCTATTATAAGTGTAAGATCATAGTTATCTAAGTCAATGAAAGAAGGTTCCTTGTCTATAAAATAAGAATATTAGTCCTTTGCATAATACCTAAGTATTTAATTTAATTAGCAACAAATATTTTCCCATTAACTCTGTAAGCCGGCGTGGTAGGTTACAATTTTTTAAATAACCTACATTTTAGTTATTTTAGACACTGGCAAGACCTGTTTATCTAGCGATAACGCCGATAAATAATTATATCATTCGATAAGGTTTGTTTGGAATAGTGATAAGGAATGATAATAAATGTTATATTTAATTTTCACGTGTTCGAGTGTCCTTCTTCGTTATCATAACCGTGATAGATATTAGATACCGTCTGATTAAAAAAAATTATTAATCATAGACTCTAGAAGCGGTATAAATTACGAACTTTTGAAAGGGGTATTTTTCGATAGAGTTTAAGTTTTACGATGAAATATGTTTATAAAAATTATAGGTACACTATATGGAAGTATGTAAATTTGTATGGAAATTGCGTTGTTCCCAAGACATTATTTTATTCAATCATCAATTTAATTGAAGAACTATTAAAAGTTCGTATAAATATTTATAATCCCGACCACGTTCATACGAGTCATTCGTATTTATTTTGCATACATTGAAACCCAAGGTCTTTTGATCAACCACGCGGTCGTTGTCACCGGTTGCTAACTCGCTCCAATGCTTGTTATTGATGATATAAAAATAATAACAAACCACGTTTTTTTGTTGAACAACTCTAAAAATTTCACATACAGTCTCCTTAAAAATTTGAAATTATCTACGAACAATATAATATGACATTCTTTATTCGAATTGGATCTCACCTTAATGTTTATCTGTGACGATTACGTAATCCATTACATAGATAAAAACAAATTACGAACACGTGGTTTTTTGATAATAATATATATATTTAAATATCGTAAAAATTTAAGACGCATTTTAAACTCGTTTTTCCAGATATTATCTGTGTAGAGTTGTAGAGCTGTTTCAAGTTCATCATATTATTATTTTTTTCGATTTTTATTTAATAGCAGCTAGCAATATTTACCTCCAGGTGTTGTAGAATAAATGGTGCCCCCAGGTGTGCTGGAATAGACATCGGGCATTTGCGAAGGATCTGTTATATGAACCCGGCGAGTAGGGATCGCCTGAGTATGGGTCGCTTGGCGCGCTATCGGTGAAGCAGACATATTGAACACAAACACAAGCACTTGATGACTGTAAAAATGTAGTTTGTGGACTGAGCCGAGTAACGCCGGCGACTAAAATAAATACGGACGCCGGCCTCGCACGCACACTGGCATACGTAATGTAAACATGTTACACGTACATCGGACGATTCATAGAATAACATGTTTTTATTTTTTTCGATTTTTCGTTCTGTTTTTCTTGATTTTGCACGTAATTGAATCGCAAGGGTCGCATTAATCTTCAAATTACTTATTTATTACAAATAAATTGAAGTTAAATCCTGAAACGTTCAAATGACGTGAATCTCTGATAATACTTATATTTTTTGGGAAATTTACAAATTTAATTTGTTTCGTTTTTAAATCTAATTCAACATTATATAGTATAAAATGATGTCGCTTTTTTCTATCTCGCCCTATGTAACCGTAAATCTTCAAAACTACGAAACTGATTCTCATGCGATTTTTTATCAGATAGAGCTATTCAAGAGGAAGTTTTATGTGTTTAGAACAAACACAAATGCGAGTAAATGCGCGGGTCGCGGCTTGTATAATATTACGAGTAACTCGACAGGAGTTACATTTGTGTCAAAATGTGGGTAGTGATCAATTGTATAAGTGGAATGCTGAGACATTAACCCATATAATCAGCATAAACTCGGTAATCTACTTAACAAAACCATTTAATATATTAGATACTAATCGCTTTAGTTATTCTAAATAATTCTATACTAACTTCACATCGTTTTAGAAATAGGGCGTCCACAGATGAGTGAAGGCATACTGGGGAATGCATATTTGCTGTCAATATTACTCATAGGTACAATCAAAACCCACTTGAAAACGTTCCAAGTAAGTATAAGTAACTAACTTAATGCAATCTACTTATATTTCTTCTTTATAATTTAAATAAGTTATTGAAATATAATACTCAAATGTATTTGCATTTTAATAGTTCCTCGAAGTTAAAGAAACGAAAGACAGGGTAGCCTTTAGTCTAGACGAAACTGAATAAAAGAAGCAGAAGAAAAAGATTAAGTTGTTTCAATTTTCATAATGTTAGCATAAGGATTGTATGCATAATTTATACGCGTCTTTCACTAAAGTATTTTTTTCAATTGCTCAAAGAAAATCAGATTCTTGTTAAAATGGTTGTTTATAATCCTTTTTTCTGTAGCTTGATAGCAAATATTGTTAACAATATACCTATACCATTCCAAACAAAGCTTGATGTATGAGAATCTGTTCCAAATTAAAAAAAAAATTGTTAAAATTGTTTTTTTTTTTGAGAAAAATAATGGCGAATTTTGCGCGTCTGTTTGTATCGTTATTAGTCTTTTTTTTAAAAAGATAACCTTTGAAAAAAAACTAATAGTTTTTGCCCTTTAACCCTTTTTACAATAAAAAATATAACTAAAAATCAGGCTGTATGGCTCTCTATGGCTCTACCTTTCCTTTTTAGGATAAATAAAATTTCTACTAGTTTTTTTTTTTGTTTACGTATAATTATAATTATATTATACCTGCCTCGCTACGGTTCACATCACTCGCTAATCTTTGACGGACCACTATCGGCTATCTCACACACACATGCAAACAACGCTAATGCGTAGTATTTTTATTTCACAAAGTTGTTATGGCGACAAAATTTATGTTCTACCTAATTTTAAAATCGATAAACAGAAGATAAGATGCTAGCTTTACGTCTAATAATAATGAATGTGTTTAGAAAAAAAATAAAATTTTTATATAGATTAGGTAGTTAGGTATTTGAACTTTTAAAGAATTCATTTGTAACGAATTTCCGTCATGATAATTGTCATTAAATATACTATTCATTTCAAGATGCATACAATCTAGAATCACTTAAAGGCTATTCATTTAATATTGTATTATTATTAATTCAAAATCAGCCGTCAATGTATTCAAGAAGCTCTTTTACGATTGCTATTGGGCGGAGGTGGACGCAGGACGACACATGTGCTGAGTCCAGTGTCCCATTCTAAAATAATAACAAAATAATTATTTGCTGTTCAACCAAGTCCCCCCGGTTTCTCAGACATCATCATCATCATCACATCATTCTTAGGATATTTCCTATCCAATACCAAAAGAATCATCAATTTTTTTGAAACATTTGTAGGTAAACCAAGAGCTCTACCATATTTCGAATGCAATTTATTAAAATAGTTTTTCTTCACGACCTACTTTTTTTTTAATAAAAAGCCAACAACATAGAATTTAATTTCTCAATTTAAATGCAATGGCTTATTAAAATAAAAACACGATCAACTAGTTTATTTCTTTTTATGGCGTCAAAATAAGTTTTTATTGGAACTATTTTGTTAAATAATGATTCATTTATTAAACTACTATTTATGAGTAACTTGACAGTTTTTTTTATGTTTTGATGAATTGTACTTTATTTTATGCGATCGCCCGATCTGTCCGGCTTCGCATTATATATGAAACATGTACAATAAATAAAATGTACTTATTAAAAAAGCTGCAGTAAAATCGAGTATAGAGTTTTTAGTATGGTAAATGAATAATTTCAGTTAATAAGGTTGCGAGTTACTATTATAACTGACAGTTTTATCTTTTAAGATATAATTATCAGATTCAGACAAGCGGTTAAAAGAAGATATTATGTTTAGTAAGTCACTAAGTGTAATTTGATAACGTTGTTTTAATAAAAAAACTACTAATAAAAATATTAATACGCACTATTAACGCTACACAGATAAAAAAAATAAATCCCCTAGGCCCTAATAAGCTAGTCAGTGGCAAAAGCGACTGATGATATAAAGTTTATTAGCAAAATATTTTAACGTAGAAAAGGAAGGTTTAATAGACTATCGAGAAGACTATGACTATAAGAATATTATTTATTTATATCACAATATGTTCTTGCGCTTGACCACAATTTTCAGTGACGTCGCCGTCTACGTTCAACATTGGAGCGCGCTTGCCCAGAAACCCGTTCAGATTTACATTTGTCTAAAACTTACATTTATATTATGTGAAAATAGAAAGTAATAAAAAAACGTAGGTATAGTACGCGTCACGAATCTTTAGTGCTGAACGAAACCTGCGCAGAAGTCAAAAATTTAAAGGTATCGACGTAGCGGTGCGGCGCGCGGTGCGCGTGATCGTCGGGTGCGGCAGCGTTGATTGGTTGTCCCAGTCGTGTTGTCTTTCTCGCACCAATACGTCAATTACGAGCGCGATTCTACCGATGCGCAGGTATTCTCGTCCAGCGCTAAACATAAATGACGCCTACTATACCTACTTTATTTTTTTATTATCTATACTAAT
>DWAJ01004911.1:0-12218 GCA_018238005.1 Eurema mandarina | reverse complement strand
TGTTACAAAAATGGGATCTTCCAATAACGATGACGTCAGCTGTGCTGGCGTCACTACTTTTAAAAACCTCACTACGGCCACCTACTTCGTCATATATATATATATATATATATTTTTTTTTTTTAAGTTCAAACTAAAGCTAAAATAAAATTTACGCTGAGTAAATCATATTTTAGCTTTATCATCTACCATATAAAAGGTTATAGTGAGTCAATTTTAAAATATAGATATATACTGTCGCGGATATTTTTTAGATCATTTAATAATCCTATTTATTTGATTATATATATATTAACGTTCACAGGACGCATGCAAAGGTAGCCCACAGATATGAATATTTTTTCCCGTCTTGTCATATTTTTCAACGATGCTTCGCTTCTTTTGGTTTCAGTGAGATTTTATAGAGCTTAGTCCTCGATCAATGGACTATACAGCACAATTATCTTTTTCAATTCGAACCATTATCCTGCGATTAGCGTGTTCAACAAACAAACAAACTTTTCAATTTTAGGTTCAGGTTCAGGTAGCTTCAGGTTTGGAAGAACGAACATTATTTTAAAATATAAACAAAGCACTTACTCTTTATAGTCATTTCTCTATATTCTTCTTCGGTGGGACATTCGTAGTTGTCTCTCCAGTAAATCTCCATTCCCTGTCCGCGATGCAGTTCAAGTAATTGCTCTGTGTATACTGTAGTAGCCTGTAATATAATGTAACAGTTTTTTTGCAATGTTTTTCAAAGTCTGTAATACTAATTATTATTACTTTATATTGTACCAGACTAGTGCATGGTCAGAAAGTAAGGGCAAGGTCGCAGCAGTATGTTTGTTTGTTTGGTCCGATGTAGCGGCTACAACAATATAATACAAACCGATTTGAATTAAAGAGTTGTCAATAGATTCGTAATAAGTGACATAAGCTTTAGAAATTTGAACGTAAGTAATTTAACGTGAAATTCTACTTTTAATATTTAAGAAATCAGGTGTCAAATGGGCACATTACATATTTTATTATGACCAAATAAGATATTATGTACTCTTGTTTCACATTACGTAGTTTCTAGAGATGTGGAAAAACTTGATCTTTTTATCAAAGATCGTATAATATTTTTAATATCTTGAGGGATAAACAGGTGATATTTAACTCAAACCAACACTATTAAACGAACTTACGAATGTCCTTGCTGTCTACGCAACCTCGTCAAATATGTGACTTTTACAAAGGTTTTTAGAACATTTTTTTTTAATGATAACAAAATTACTTATTACCATCGGGTGACCCAACTGCAAGGTTTTTTGTAATGCTATAGTGATGGCATAATTAGCTGCGTTAATCGTACTGGGTACACCGTAGATCGAATGAGCCACCGGAATCCCTCGCCGTAAGATTGAGTTATCCTCAATGTCATCTAGCCTAGAAGATACATTTAATAAGGTTAGATCAACATTTGGAAAACTGTAGCGTACTTTTTTGTGTAGGAACATGATTACTGAATGCGGTAGTCCTTACTAACATTATAAATAAGAAAATTTATGTGAGTTTTTTACCGGTACTTCACTGTAGAAACTACCTTCCGAACAGGTGGTAAATCTTTTGTTTTGTTTGACTTTGAGAAAAAATACTTGTAATCGGTTTTGGCTGAAACTTGGCATTCCGGTAGATTTTGATACATATATGATGTTATTATAGGATTGAAACAGGATCGAAAATTAAGCGAGTCAAAGTAAATAAATTGTTACATATAATTAAAAAGAAATGTATTTCCACAAAACTCTTTGAAGAAAACCTTCGTTCAATATCAAAAGATAAATAAGCTAAGTGCTAATAGGTGCATCATAATATGACTATAACCTACGATATCGTAAGAAAACAGGATTTTTCTGATTTTAATCTAGATTCTAATATTATAGAGGTAAAGTTTGTGTGTTTGTTAAATTGTAATGGGTAATCTCGGGATCTACTGAACCGATTTTAAAAATTCTTTC
Source organism: Eurema mandarina (assembly GCA_018238005.1). NCBI lineage: Eukaryota > Metazoa > Arthropoda > Insecta > Lepidoptera > Pieridae > Eurema > Eurema mandarina. Next base: position 10,233 of record DWAJ01004911.1, on the reverse strand, counting down.
ACCAATAGAAAACCACATTATTGCTGTGTCATAGGCTATATAAAAAAAGGATTGTTGAGTGGGCACGGGTCAACTAGTTATAACATATGTTTATGAATCATATTTGCTGTTCGCAAGAAGTAGAGAATAAATTTTACGTCGAACCGAACAAGGCTTTAAACTTATGTACTTTATACTTAAGTACTTAATAATTTCGGCGATGCAATTATTTTTTATGCATAGGTACTTGACATCGTATATAAATAAAATCTTCTGCAATTTGTGCATCATTCCATTATAAAAGATAATGCGTTTTGTTTTAACTTTAGAAAAAAACAGATTGCTATCACTTTGATTCGTTTCAGTATTAGGAAGATTTTACATTGGTTTAAAAAAATGGCATATTAGACAGATTTACTTTATTTAGGTTCTTTATTTAATTTATTAAAGTTTAGGTTAGGTTTGAAGGTAGACAGAAATTGCTCGGTATGTCTTTATTTTCTATAATCGACTCCATATTGTATAAATAATGTATGTAACAATATTTGTTGTCGGTATTCTTCAAAATTCATTTAATTGCTAGTAGAGAGGAAACTGAATAGCCATTAAGAATTGGTCGTTAAAGTATAAATTTAAACCAAACGTCTGGATACAGTTATTTAATACCTAGTTAGCTCATGTAATTTGTCAATGAACAGAGCTAATTTTATTTACTCCAGTTATTTAATAAGATTTGGTATGTAAAAATACAACTTGAGCACCTACTGATATAATTTAAATAAATAAAGGTATTAGTAATATAATATACATAATTTATAATTTTCCTTTTATGGCTGCCATCATAAATCTATTTTTGATCATAGTTTTTATGATTACTTTGAATTAGCAGGCTCAATTAGTTTAAGCTTTTTATAATGTTGGTTTTTAAGGAACCAGAAAATTCTGATAAAAAACTCATTAAATCATAAAAATTCATTCATTATTATTGACACATTCAAATATAAAAATAGCACTGTTTTTTGTTTTGGATTTAATCCACTTATGTTGATAACATATTTGAATTTATTTAAAACTGATTTTTTATAGGTTTATGCCGGAATACTGAAACGCAACTTAAATTTAAGAACAACTTAAACTGGTCCGTTTTGACAGTTGGCTTTACTATTCTGTCAAAATTACGAGACTTAAGGCGTGCTTAAATTTAATTTGCGTATGAGTATTTGGCCGTTAGAATGGTAAATTTAAGAATTGAACTTTGATACATAAATTATTTATTTTTTAATGCAGAAAAATGATTATACATATTATGTAAATATGATAAATCGAAAGAACAACATTAAAGTAAGTTAATTAAGTTTAAAAATCTATATTTAAGTTATATGTGATTGCTTTATATTTTTAATAACCATTTTTTTATTTATTTGAACCCAGCCATAATTACTTTTAATTTCAGTAAACATCATACACAGCACCATCTAGTCCTACGCTAAGCAACTAGTTAACAAATATATTACATATACATACTTTTTTTGTAAATACATACATACAATACACAACAGCCAGACCCCAGAAAAATATAAATAACAAATAAATTTTATACATTGTGGGAATTGAACCCATGATCCTTCACTCAGAAAGCAGTTGTTCTACTGCACATACAGCCACTGCACCATACAGTCGTCAAATTGTGACTATAATACATAATATATAATTAAAATAATAATAAATAAATAAATGTAAAATTTCTGAATAAAGTTTGATGAAACCAATTTATTGTTTTAGGTACTTACAGTAAGCTGGAATTATGTAGCATTTGGATTATTTCTCCGATTGCTCTTAACTTATCCTCTTTAACCCGTAGCCAATGGTTGAAAGCTATAGTCAATTTTGTCCTCAACTGTTTGCCTGGTACTTGCTGTATGTAGGTAAATGGCAACAAAATTTTCTGGAGAGAAAATTATTTATTTATAGGTATTATTAATACAACAAAATGTTACTAATTGTGCAAAATAGTTTCAAAATAGTATGAATTCCTTTACTTTTTTATTAATTATTATAAAACACCAAATAATAAATTTTAAGTATATGTGATCGTAATAATTACATAAATTTACCTCATCTTGACTTTGAGTTGAACTTTTTGATGAAAGATGACTCATATTGATTTCTTTAATTCTCACAAAATTTCTGCTAATAAAAAAATTATAAAACCTTGTAAGAATCAGTTTTAATACTGCGGCTTACTGCGGCAAATTTAAGACTACAGATTTACTATCACCGGTACAGTCGGTAACCTTGCTTGCGATTGTAATGCAAGAATTGAAATTGAACCGAGTAATACTTCACGAACATTTACAAGATAATAAATTAATATCTACAATTACAGTCAGTTTTATAGAAATAAGAATTAAGAATTAATATCAAAACGCTCATCGAGTGACATCGACTACAATGACAACTGACAGTTGACATCTCATGATCTCAAAACAGTGACCAGTCTTCTTCTTTCTTATATTATGGCATTAGCGTCTAGCTTTTTGCCAATGTCAATATAATAAAAGGCAACGTGGTCAAAATAAAAAAGTCGATATGAGTCAAGTAAAATTGTCATCAAGTCGTCTTTAGTCGAGTCAGTCAGTCGTTTCGTTCTGCCCTTCGTAAAGTGATAGTGAACTTTACGAAGAACCTCGACGAATCTTGGAGCAATCGGAACGGCGCTACTATGCGCTTTCAAATGAATTCTTCATTTCTTGGACACTTATTAGCTAGTTTACTGCATGATTCACTATCACAATCAAACATTAAATCACTTTATGCACCAAAAAAGGAATATTCAATAGAGATTACAACTAGACGCCGCAAGATTCCCGCCAAAACTCCACCAAAGAAGTTACCGATTAAGATACACTTCTTGATTGTCATTTGGTATTAAAAACTATTCAAATCAACAAAAATATTTCGAAAAACTCTCGGATATTATAGGATATATGGGTCTCGTTAACACCACACCTCGGCACCTCCTACAGGGTTGTTGAGTATTTAAATGTAGTGACATTTGATCCTTAAAATTTCTAATTTATTCTATATTTCGAATACGCTTAGAGAAATAACGTCCTTCTTTCGTCCTTGAGTATTCTGAGTGGGCATGAGGACTTTTCGGCTTCAAAAAAAAGGTGGTTGCTCCACTAAGACTTACCCTAACACCAATACGACAAAAACTGATATTATCTTAATTTAACTAACCAAACCTTAAGTAATAAAACCCAAGCTGAAGTCAAGGAGCCAACATCATAAACGCTTATCAAAAACTCTTTCGATACAATAAAATGTATTCATCTGCCCGTCATTCTCTTATCAACGAATAAAATTTAAAGCAAAGTGTTAAGTTACATTATCAGTAGCGCCATAAAATGGTATTTATTTTGTGTCGGTTTTGGTTCGGCTGATGTCATTAAGATAATGTTTATATGTATGTAAAAAATGTTATTTTAAGAAACGTTTTGATGTTGATTTTATTTAGCTTGTGTGTATGTATGTAAGCAATATTTATACATATAGTCGTATACAAAAAATATTATAAAAACCTAAGTAACATATATAACAAAAAACAAAATATGTTGCCCGCGACTCCGTCCGCGTGGACTTTCATATAAACTTGATTACCCTTTTTTCCAGTTAAAAAGTAGCCTATGTTTTATCTTAGGCTCTAAACCATCTGTGTACCAAGTTTCATTCTTATCGGTTCAGTAGTTAATAATTAGTATGGATTAGTAACTAATTTTTAAATTCACATACTTAACATTAGTGTATGGTGAGACGAAAAACCTGGATTTTAATATTATAAAGCATATAATTTACATACGAATCATTTTCTAAATAACTAGATAATGTACTAAAAACTGAAATATTTCAATTATTCGACTAATGGTGTAAATTGGAGCAAATTCCGCTATTAAATAAACACGGTTTGACGCGAATCCATTAATGAAGAAGCATTAGCTCGGACAGACAGACTGACAAACATGAAGCGTCTGGATGATTTTGTTTTGATGTGCATATACATACATATAGATCATCGTTACATATGAACATCGAAATTTTTTAAATTGAGAGACTAAAATTTTACTTACGTAAATCGTAAATAATTAAAAAAACAGAAGAAATATGTACAGGTTGACAAATAAAAATAAAACGTGTGATGCGATGTGTCGTGGGATCAATCCCTAGACTTGAAAAATATATTTGTAATTTACATAGGAATTTTATGAGGTTTGGGTGTTGCTATGTATTACTTGTATGTATTATAGGTATTTATAAAAGAAAAGTATGTTTATGTAATTTATCCGTTATCTAGTTGACATAACGCAATCTCTGCTTAGTTTGAGACTAGATGGCGCTGTGTTAAATTCAGCATCCTAAAGTAAAAGTTATTATTAAACGTAAATTTTATTTAAAAATAATTTTAATGAAATTCGTTACTTTGTAATCGTTACCAGCTTACAAGATTATTGGTCCCATAAAGTTTGTATTTAAACAAACGTGTCTACCCATAAACGTGCAAAGACTAATTAATTAGACAGGTGAAAACGTGAATGCCACCACGCAGGAGGTCTCTGTGAGAAATGTGAGACTTCATTTTGCACTTATATGGCAATGACAGCTTAAAATCGTGTTTCTTTAATAAATTGTCAATGTAACGAGTCATTAATTGTATTACATTCTGAATATAGGAATTGCGTATTTTGTTCTGTTTGCTTGAAAAAGTGTAGTACTTGGCGTTTAAATCTATAATTGCACATTGTTGGTTAATTATATATAAACAATAGTTCATGACATGATTGACAACCCCTTTAGTTATAATACTATACGTATACATACTGTACTTACCTACATGGTTTATGGTACAAACATTATCTTGAAATTACTCATTCTTACGCCCAAATACTTAAACGCAAATAAAGTTAAGCACGCCTCAAGCCTAGTCAATTTGTCAGATTTGTATGGCGAACTGTCAAATTGGACCGGAGTTGTACTTTAATTCCGGTATTAGTCTATACAACATATTGAAAGCACACATCTGTCATATATTCTATGAGAGGTTTAAATAGAAGACTATAGACGGAATGGGTGTAACTCCTAACGATAATCGTAAACACGTGATCTTGACGACTTCGTTACAGCATATTGACTTGTTGGCTGTGTTGTAGCAAGAGGTTTACGTAATAATTATTAGCTTATAAGCTAAGCTCGTATGACGTACTAAAGAATACGTTACTATACTAGTATCTTAAACTTACGTAGATCAAGGAGTTAGTTAGATGGTAGTTTATTCGGCATTTGTTGATGTAATGCCTTATGATACTTCTCTCAGTTATGTGGTGCTCTAATTAATTATCAATGGTTTTTTTAATAGGTATTAGTAGATATCAAATTTGTATTTTTCCCTATTCTTTAAAAAAAACAACGTCGTAAGCAACTTAGCTTTACTCAGTTGCTGATCATAACGTATTTAAATTAAAAGATTAGTTTTTTCAATTATTATTTCTTTTAAATGAATTTTCTACTTATGAGCTTGATTATTAATTTCATTTAAAGAAGAAATCATGAAAAAGAAAATTATAATATAACTACATAATTAAGTATGAAAAACAACATTATATATTATTAAATCAATTGGAATAACCTCGTAGACACTAAAAGTACGACGATACGTGTCAAAATCTAAAACGCAACTGAAGTCTAAACTGAAATGAAATATGTTTCCGGTTCGGCGCCAAAATTTACGGCCAAATGTCTATGGAATTTATCGTGTTAATAGTTAACTCTGTTGTCTATTTGTTTTATTTTAAAGAAAGTTATAGACCGATTACTAGCTAGTGTAAATTAACGTAACAAATTATTACAATTTATGGTTCAGAAATAGTTGGTATAATAAAACCGTGTGTTTATATGTTCGTTCTGAATAAGTTAATTTATTATTCGGAATTTACGGAAAATTTTGTTTTTTTTAAACAAAGAATACCTGAAAATGGCAAATTTGAATAAATTGCTTTTGATCAGATGAAAGTCTAATAATGTAAATAATATAGCCTACGTCAAAGTAACTGACATTTTCATCCATTTAATACGTAGCTACTAACCAAATGTATAACCTATCTACTTACCAAATTTCAAGTCAATCGGTCCAGCCGTTTTTGTGTGAAAGAATAACAAACATACATTCATACATACATATTCAAAAACTTTAGTAGGACACCCACTTTCTATAGGTAAAGCATGATGCCACGGCTGATTTTAAAATAAATTATACCAAATAGTTCAAGTACTTAAGTTGGTGCTTGTTTGTCAGTATTATCGCTATAACTACAAACGAGCTAACATCAATGCAATGTTAATAGCGTCTTGAAAGATGAAAGGCATTGATTCACCAGATGAGTTATTTATGTGATTATTTTATTGGTATTTCCGTTCATATATTCTACTTAACACAAACTGATAGGAATACGCTCAAAGAGCTAGCCCTAGCTCTTATAGGGCTGTGTAATATGTTTCACGACTTGGGGTCGAATACCTAATACGAAGTTGATATTAAAAAACATATTACATTCGAACTGAGAAACTTCCTGGTTTTTTTAATTCAAATAAAAAGTATCCCTTTTTATATTAAACATTAGTACCTACCAATAACTTATAAATCTGCCTAAACTACCAATAAATTATTATAATAATATAGTGTATGAGTATATTTTTTGCGATATCGTAATGCATTGGACAAAGCAGATTGTGCGGCTGCAACGACATATCTGTAGTGATCTATATCTTTAGTTTTGACGTTCATAAATATCACAATGTGATTTAATTGAATAAATTATTTTCATTTTCAATCAAAAACGCCTATTCCGAATTAAATGTTCCTTCTATCTAATTAAAAAAATTAAATAATTCTAAATTCGTTTCTTCTAAAAGACAGTATTTAACGCAAATGAAACCACTAGGACCTCATTTCTAATTTATTCGAACTTCTAACAAAATCGTTTTACGTGTTTTGTATTACTTGCATTTTGTAGATGTAATAAATAAATGTAAATCTATAATTAACAATCTAAGACCCACCAATCAATTATTAAACATGAAAAACTCAGCTCAACGATTCGGGAAAGCTGAAAAACGCTAATAAATTCGCCAACAAATCATGATATAAAACAGAGCTTTAATACCATGAAACGTCCGATTAATAGTCGAACAGACAGTATTTTAGCCAAACAAAACGTTATTTCAAACATATATCGCCCGTTATGCGCAATACCAACATAAAACTCGTGTTTTATGGCGTACACAATATTCGTTTTAGTTTATAACAATGTTTTCATTGAGATGTTGTGGTTATTCATAAATTTAAACTAAATTTGTTTATGAGTAACGCGCGGTCGTATATCAGATGGCTATTCGGATTCTTGAATGGGATGTTTCAATACATAGATTAGGGCGGGGACGCGTCGATTTTCATTTAATTAAATATATACCTACATAATATTAATGTATTATTTTTTGTATGAACGGATTTGGAAAAGTTTTGGCGCCCTGAAACGCAAGCTAAGGACGATTATAAGGAAAATAAGTACCTTTTTTATAATTTTACAAAGTTTGTGTGTAGGAGAGGGAATATGATTAAAATTCAAGTACAAGTACGCTTACAAACATTATGAAATAAAACAAAACATATGTGTATTTGAATTATAATAGAGATTATTTAAATTTAACCTTTTAATGCAAAACTTAATCAAAAACTGAACTGAAAATAGGATTCAAATCTACCCTTTATTCCTGAAATATCAAATTTAAAAATAGAACTTTTTTATTTATGCAAATTTACAGCCAGCATATTAAAGCGAGATCGATTTGATTACTCGACTCGACACGAGTAGCGCTACTTAGGCGGTAGTCGATAAATCGTCGTTATCTCGATCGCGAGTCGCGGCGACTCGGTTATCGACACCATCTCGATATTTACGCGTTTCGCCGTGACTCGATTATTATCGACTTCGACAGCGGTTTGTTTGTAGCCTTAAGGTGGGGATACATTGAGATATGGCTATGAAATTTATAAACTTTTGAGAAAGTTTATTATTTCTTAGTAAGCTTTTTTATAAGTATACTCTCTTTCTTTAACTAGATTTTTGTGCAGTTCATATGCTTATTGCTTGACAAAGATCGATGTACAAAGTACCCATCAATCTTATTTCGTATACTTGTAATACAAAAATAAACCTTAATAAAATCGAGTATAATATTAAGGGGAAATATATTAAAAGATACAAAACGCGGTGTACTCCAAACACAACACATGCGAGTGAGGTGTCAAATTACATGACAGAGTACGTAATCGCTCCCCAACTTTTTACTGTGAGAATAAGATACAATCAGACGTACGAGTTATTTGATCGATAAACTGTTAATTGCCAGCCCTATCAGAAGCTGCTATGAAATTAACCTTAATTTTAGTCTTAATGCTTTAGGCAATAGGGTTGGAGATTATGGTGTTTTTAATTCGAGTAATGTGAGTCAAAGTATGTAAGGTGTTAAAAGTTTGAAGTAAATTGATACGATCAAGTAAATTATTGTCACCGTTTGTGACGCCTGTGGTTGGGCTGGCTGGTTACTTTTTGAACTGGTTTTAATATACAATACCACAATAATTATTCATGTTATAGTCGCTTTGCTCATCACCTTTTTTTACAAAATCAATTGATTTAATATTAGGTATTTCTTATAAGTTACACTTCTGCAAAAGGATTTAAAAAATCGGTTTCCAAAAACAAAGCTCATAAACTCACAAGCTAAGAGTACAATAAATAGGTACTACTTTTTCAACGGTCATTTAATATGAAAGCCATTTCTACATTTTATATTTATTCCAAAAAGAAAATACAATTTTTATAGCATTGTTATTTTCAAGACACAACAATTAAAATAGTCAGCATACTTCGACATATGCACACGTGTTAACAAACATACTTAAACTAAAGCGATTAATAACAATAAAAATGTCGCGCAAACAGACAGACGGGGACGGCCAATCAAGTGTGAATTAAATAGAACGCCATCTATACACCATTTGGAAAATGTTCCGTTTTTACGAGCAAAACATCGACTGTGCTACCTACTTGCAAACATAAGACCGACAACTGAAGTACGAGAAAACTTTCGATAGACAACCCTATTGCAAGGCAGTAAGGATCACTTCCGCTTGACCGAGCTACAAATAATTATTTGGCTTCCCGTACTAAAATCCAAACTATCAATGCAGTTGTCTCCACTAGTGCAAGCGATACTGAACTCTAAAGCTTGAGCATAGAGTACGATATACCGTTGGCTATTTAATTAGATTTGTGTTAACGTTCCAAAGGGAAGTTGACACGGCCATATAAAACATTGGATATGAGCACATAAAAATTCTCGATGCGCTGTCAGCGGCTTCTATCGCCATTACATTTGTCAACTGTCATCTTGTAACGCGGTGGGCACAATTTAAATGATAATTATAACGTGCAGGCACAACAGATTATATACGTATAATATCATATTATTATCGAAGTGTGTGTGTGTCAGAAATGTATGGGACATGTTTTGTAGGAGCATCCTGTGTCACGTTATTGTTAATATGAATAAATGATTAAGATTTGTATTGACATCTGTGTTACGCGCTACTGTAGTTATAAGGCATTGTTATTTATCTTTGAAGGCACTAAATCGTTTTCATAATATGTAATATTTATATGTATAATTGAACCCTAAAACCTTAGTAAGCTTCCCTACTAAAACTATCAATACAATATTTAATTAGAAATTTAATACTTATTATGTCTTTCTAAATAATATAAAATCAGATGGTAATATTTTCTAAAGAGGTTTTAATAACTGATCGTAAAATAACAAGCTGACAACATTTAAAAAAAGAATCACCAGATGTCGTTTTAAAAACAAAACGGTTAGGAAACTTAAAGTCCAATTTGTTTAAATATCGAACAATATCCGTCGCCAATCGCTGTCCGAGGTAAATTATCGAAATAAACGATACCGCTGAAACTCGGCAGCATACTACAATATAAAGAAACACAATCAGATTATCGGCTCGCCAGATCGTAAAGTCGAAATAACCGGCCATATAAGATTCGGCCGAAACGACTTTGGCCGGTCGTTAGGGCTTTTCGGGCGTGTCATAAAAAATTCTTCGACTTAGAATTGGATGGAAGA
>DWAJ01004910.1:0-12219 GCA_018238005.1 Eurema mandarina | reverse complement strand
TTCAAGATACAAAAATAATATGTATGAAAGAATTATTCCTCTTTAAATGATCTAAAAAAAAGTCCGCGACAGTATATGTCTATCTTCTAAGATTGACTCACTATACCATAATAATAGAAATAGATCCTACGGGGACGAAGTTCCGAGCAACAGCTAGTTGAATAATATATTGAAAAACTCTGTTAATTTGTAGGTTGAATTGAGTCGGCTGTAGCTATAATGAGATGATGTTTGATTATCCTAAAGTGGGTAAAATAAGGTCGGCAACATATTTGTGAGATCGCTTGAGAGTTGTATTGAGAGGAGGAAGAGAGAAAGAAACACAAGATAGTTTGCTATTAAATAATAAATAAAGAAAAACAGATATAATTTATTCTGTAACAGAAGGGTAACGGTAACGGTAAGGGTAACGGTAACTGAAGAGGTAGAGGGGGTATGGCCACGGGAATACCGGTCTTTATTAAAAGGATCTATGCTAAAGAGGAATAAAGAATGGTTTTATCGCCTTCTTTACACTATCACTACTTTACGGCTGCGTTGTCAACCTATAGAGGCACGGGAATAATAAAAAATTAAGGAATATATGAACAGTCCAAAAAAAAGGTCGAGACATATGGTCCTTTCGGTGCCCTGACGCCACAATTGCAATACTTATTAATACGTCACGAAACTCTTCTGGTTTTGAAAACCAGAACTAAGAGAGAGGAGGGAAGGCAATTTAATCTAATTGGAAGGCTTTAAAATCTATGAATAAATATAAATAACCTAAAATTACATTCCTACCTACTACTAAATAAAATGCTTTCTTTCACACAGTAAATTGAATCAAAATTTCAACTTACGTTATCAGCACCACGAAAGCATAAGCCGTGAGAAACACTCGCAAAAAAAATACATAAAAAATACAGTGTCACCACATCCCCTTGAAGCGCGGATCTTCCGAACAAAATGAAGTGTTATAAAAATGTCCCGAATGTTTGATGAAAATAAATTGCGAGACGCAGGAATGTTATTTTACGAAATTCGGCGCCAAATTGTTCGGCTGACAATTTATGATTTGCTACAAATAATAATTATTTTTACAACATGTTTTCGTGTGTATTGAGTTGTAGTGAGAGCAGATGGTTCGTATGTGAATAGTGATGTTTTTGTTTGCTTATAATTTATTTCGTCCGATTATTTGAGGAATATTTAACTCGTACGACTCGTAAGTGTTACTTTATGTAGCCAGGTTGAAAATAATAGACTTTGACTTTGATGTACATTACGTGTTATCATTGAAATATAAAGAACATTGTTTATTTTATTTATCGGGGTGGTTTTTAGGGTTCCGTACATGGAGGGACAAACTTGAATTTGCTGCTAATATTACGCTGTCAGTCACCAGGATGTGTCTCATGAATAATTACTGATGTATTGCTTTTAGTACTGTTATAAAAATACACAATATTCATTAAAATACTTAAGGTGAACTTCCATTAGTCTTACTTAGTATTTTTTCAAAGGTATATAGTGAAATGTTTAATACCAATGATACAGAACCTTGGCTGATATTTAGTTTTATCTAACCTGGTTATTTGCGTCAAATCTTTAGATCACAATTTGACCCACTTCTCAGGGTTCTATTGACCTAAAAAGCACACATAGGTGTATACACCTACATTTTATACAATGGGATATACAATCACAATATGAAATACAGAATAAATGTTTTAATAATATTGATTTAGTTACTTGCAATATCTTTCACAAACATAATATATAAGTATAAGTTATGCCGGGGGTACATAATGGTTCTCTAATACGATAACAATTCTAAAATATTAAAAAACCCATTCCTATAAAAAAAGAAACAACAAATAAAATTCTATCTGACATTAAATAATAGTTCTGACAGTGACGTTGACAGTTGACATTGACATTTATTCTTATATCTAAAGATTAATCTTGTTAACGATATAAGTATGGTAGAACACCATATTGCCGGCAATTTGCGATCATTTCCAAGTTAGGTAAGTGAAAAATAAAATTATATTTAGCGCGGACTGTTCGAGAGCCAAGCGAAGGAAGATTGGCGACAAAGCAATTCGCTCGGAGACACATTAGTCTTCGTAGTTTTGTCATCCACTTCAATATTGGAAGTTTACGATAATATGATGACAATTAGCGCGCGGTAGGGATGGTGTTGCCGGACCAAGTCTCTGTCTGTGAAGATTTTTGTTGGCGTTTCTTTCATATTTTAGTACGTTAACCCACCTATTACAGTGTGGTAATGTTTAGTAAAATTTTAAAGTGTTAACAAAAGGTATAATCTACCCGCATGCCAAATTTCAGCTAAATCCATCCAATAGTTTTAGTGTGAAAGAACAACCTACATACTTACTTATCCTCAAAAATTTCGTATAAAACATTAGTAGATATTTACATAGCTTAAAGACAGTTCAACGAATTAGTAATATAAAGCCAACATACTTCTATAATTGACAATATTTATACGTAATTACGAACGTATTAAACTTTATTTTTGTCAACCTCCAAACGACATCGTCTTTTACTTACCCATTTATTTTCCTTTACAGAGCACATCTGATAAAACAAAATGTCACATGATATTAGTTTAAGCCTTTTATTATTAAGTACGAGTATTTTCTATGGAACAGTCAATTCTAAGAGAAATTATTCATTGAATTCATATATGTGTTACGTTTTTATTCTTATATTTTATTAGAAGTCGGGAAAAATACCCTTTTGAGTTTTGTAGAAGACATTTTAGCAAAGTTCCGGGTAGCACTGCACTGGTAATGGGCTGGCGTTTCTCTTAACATCAGGAGTACGTCCAGCTCGTCTCCCTACTTCATCGCATAAAAAAAGTGCTGGGTTAAGTGCTGGCTCAGCACAGCACCCACTTTCCCACGCAAGAATGTAATTGTTCGTTTTCTTGTAAGTAGTTGTAAGCAAATTCATTGTTTTAGATTTACTTTTAATTATGTATTTTTATTACTCGTGAATGGATCTCCAAATCGATCGCACGACTTAATATAAGTTAGTTTTAATTAGTTTTTTTATTTTAAAAAATCCATTCGCCGCTCCCGAAGTTTAACTACCTTGTTAAAAGTAAACAACTTACATGCAATATTAATCAGCAAGCTGCCCGGCCCTTGCGTGCCGAACTGCGGCGGCGCGGGCGCCATATTGGACAGATTATTTAACAAAGTCTTCACTAGTAAGGGCGCGTGCATACTGTATCTCCCTTGAAACAGTGTTCTGTGGACACAGGTTTATAGTTCATTCATTAATCGGAAATATTTAGACAGTTGTGTTAGAGTGAGAAAGGAGAATGAAAGAGGGTACCACGGACCAAAGACGTAACGCGTAACGTAACGCAGTGGCTTATTTTTCTTTTTTTATCTTTCATAAGACATGTTAAGGATAACTTCTTAAGCACATGTATTGTTAAAAAAATCCTCAGCAATCTTTATTGTAACTAAAGCATTTACACAAAAACATTTAAATAGTGAAAGTTAATATTAAAAAATATTAATTTTCACATTATCGCGCAAAAGGGGTATGTAGATTTTGGTTTAAGTACACAATTTTTTATATTTATATGTATTTTGAATAATGACGACCATTATTCTAACCTCCAAAAAATGTCAATTTAATTTCTTCTTCTTCTTCTTGTTTAAATAGCAGTGCTGCGTTATAACAATTTTGCCAATGTCTAGTTGTATCTAGATAAAATAAATTTGAGTTTTTTTAGAAATTTGAGGTCGATATTTGGTTGTGGCAATCAGCAACACGTGCTTTCAATACCAGAGACAAACATCGACCCTCGTCATTTTAATTTACAGAATGACATCTACGAGATGTCATTCTGTATATATAGTTACAGAATATATAGTTACAGAATGACATCTACGAGATGTCATTCTGTAATTCTAATAATTAAGAAAGAACATTCTTGTTCTAGTTCTAGTTCGTTGTTCGTTTGATGTAAATGGATACGTCAAGCTTTAGTTTACACTAGATATTAACGAAAGAATGCTCTAGTTCTAGCTCTAGCTCTATGTTCTTTTAGTCTAAATCCACCCTAAGAAAAACATGCGAATTTGAACCACTTTTATTTATTCAATAATAACTCACCTATAAATAAGCGAAGTCTCAACCAGCCTCGTGGTCCCGTGAACTCCAGCGAACATATACACAGACATTAGAACAAGCAATGTGTTTATACATTCTAGGTGTAGGTAGTATGTGTTGTCTCTGAAATTGAATTTAATACACTTTAATCTACTTACGTACTTAGTATTAATATACAAGTCGTGCCCCGCGGTTTTTTTCGCATTTTTCAATGTATTATACACATAAACCTTCCTCTTGAATCACTCTATCTGATTAATAACACCGCGTGAAAATCGGTTGAGTAGTTTTGAAGATTAACAATAAAGAAGAAAGCGGCTTTGTTTTATACTATTTAATTATCTTAATTTTTTTTTTGGAAATTTATACACAGCGCCATCTAGTTCCAAGCTAAGCAGAAGCTTGTGTTTTGGCAACTAGATAACGGAATAAATTACATATACATACTTTTATTTTGTAAATATATACATACAAAAAAAATCAACACACCCCGACCCCAGAACAATAGAAATGAAAATTACAAATATATTTTCCGGTGTGGGAATCGAACCCACGACAGTAGTTGTGCTACCACTGCGCCAAGCGCTCGCCAAAATCTTAAATTTCTAATATTAAAGTAAGTCCCATCGCTGTTTTTGTATCCGTTTATTATAATTAACTTTTAAATATAAAACCGACTTCATGATAATACCTAATCAACAAAAAAATAATCCTTCAAATTGGTTTATAATCGGCGGAGATATTACATATAAAAATGTTCATCCCCGATTTTCCACCCTTGGGGGTTGTTTTTTTTATTATTAAATTTAAATGGGACCACCTTTGACGTATTACGTAGAAAAAAAACAAACGGGTCAAATTGAGAACCTCCTCCTTTTTGAAGTCGGTTGAAAAAGTAACACGAACATATTATAACTTACGTGATTGGAACATCTATGATAAGGCTGATTAAGGCATCAATCAACATTTCCACCCGGCTTTCCCCGCTCACTATTTTGGCCGGAGTCTGTGATGCTTCTTGTGAGTCCATTTTAGGAGTCTGTAATTATTTTTTATAAAAAAAATATACTATTGAAACTGAATATTTTAGTGTGTATGTATTTTTATCTTTATTCAAAATAACCGTTCAATTATAGATAGTATAGGTCGCGTCACGAATGTTTAGCGCTGGACGAGAATAGCTGCGCATCGGTGGAATCGCGCTCGTAATTGAAGTATTGGTGCTCAAAGACAACACTATGGGGAACCAATCAACGCTCGCGCACCCGACGATCACGCGCCGTCCCTTCGATACCTTATTTTTGACTGCTGCGCAGGTTTCGTTCAGCGCTAAAGATTCGTGACGCGACCTATAAATAGGTACATATCTGAGTACAAATTACGTCGATTTATAAAAATTGTGATGTCTACCCACTACGATAAGGCGAAACTTCGTTGGGATTTTATTACCCATCTTCCTTCCCTAAGGCTATTTTATTTATTTTATTTTATTTAATTTAGATACACTGAGAGGCTTACACAATAGAAATATACAGGTAAAATTACATTAAACTACTTATATGTATGTTATGTTGTAGTGGAGAAATTATCATAAGATAGACACTTGTACCGACCAATACCCCATTGTATTCCATCTCACCGCAGCAGGTAGGGCTCATGGGCACATTTGCAGACTCTTATTGAATTCTTCCTTTCCTTAGGCTACTATGGATATCCTGCGAGGATTTCCCTACTAAAATGGAAGAGATAAAAATAGCTCACCGTAACAATTTTAGCTTGAACATCCAAATGTTTACAGACTTCGTACTCCGGCACCATTTCCACTAAATATTTCGTAACCGCTCTGATGAAAAATATCGCATTGAAACTTTGCCATGCCAGCATTATACTGTAAAATAATTATGCACTGGTTTTAATACCTTTCATATTATAATTTTGGTAAAATAATGATTCCTTAAAATGAAAACAAAAACAATTTTTTGTTAAGCCATAGAACACACATTATGTATGTGCATGTATGTACTGTATTATATGATATTATATTTAATAGATATGTTATACACATACAAATACACTGAAGAAAGCATTTGGCATAACGATAAACAATAGAAAAGAGATAAATTATAAAACCAACAAAAAAGGGAGTTGGTTTTGTCAGTTGCGGGAATGCAAATAAACATAAGACCGGACATCAATCACCTATAGGATGTGCTAATTAGTATGTTTTTGCATCTTCAAAATTTTGCGCTAATAACATATCTATTTAATATAATATCATTGGTACTGAGAGAGAATTTTAAATCCATATCTAATGTTTATACAGACTCCACATGTAAATGGCGGCCTTATGGCTGTAAGCCATTTCTTCCAGGCAAGCACAGTAGATATAGGATAAAATAACAGAAGACTACTATTTTTATTGGAAGGTCAAAGATGTTTATTACTTACTTATCGGTGTTCGGAGCAGCCAGTAACTCAGTAGCTCTTGTTATAAATACTTGTACTAGGGAGCCGAGGTTGCCCGTCTGTGGGTTGTTCTGTAGAAACTTCTGCAGTAATGTTTCTGTACTTGAATCGAACATAAGCTGCTCGTCTCTGAAATATTATACAGATAATTCAGTAATCTCTTTCATGCTTTAACTGATAATAGTGGACCATTTTATAGTGAAATAAAGTAGGTAATCTTTCAAATAGAAATCTGAATATTTGTTATTCAGCTACTGAAAAGGGCTGAAGGTAAAAATTGTTAGACAAAAATGACTCAGGAGAAAAAAATAATTTGTTGTCATATATGTCTTATGTTGGATCATTTTACAGTGAAATAAAGTAGGTATAAGTTTACTATAGAAATTTGAATACTCGTTTTTCGGCTATAGTAATGGAATAAAGGTGAAAATTATTAAACATAAATGACTCAATAGAAAACATAGGCTATAATTTATATTTTCTTATATGTCACATGATATTTGGTAATTATTCTATATTTAATCATTTGTGCATTTGAGATAGCATACACACAGTTTAACTGTGTGTTTTAATTATGTTATGTAAATGAGTAGACTACAATAACAACTTACGCATTATTCGGCAACTTAATATTGAACGCTAGCAATTGGTTCCAGAATGGATCATTCGGACATATCACATCAGTCGAACAAAACCTCGCAACAACTTCGTTATCCGATATATCCGTATATTTACTTACTGTTATACCCATGTTGTGATCTGAAATAAATAAAATTACTTTATACAGATTAAAATTCTAGTGATTAAAATATATGTAATATTGGAGTTGTTTTCTTCAAATAGTATTAAAGATAATAAATGTATAATAAATACTATTAAATTAAACAATGTTTATCTTCAATCATCTTTAGGGTGGAGTCTTCATATGAGTTTAAACTTTAAAATTCTCTAAGTGTTTCAGCTATATTAGGTTTCTCTTATTTATTTACAAACGACCGCACTAGTGTGTTTAAAGTTCCAAGACATTAGAAGAACAAGAAAGCCGTTGATAGTCCTAATATTCCAATAAGAACAATAATGCGATATTGATTAATTAATGAGTTTGCAAACTGCATATGTATACCGGTAATAATTCGTCTCTAAGCATATTACATGATAGTCCAAGTTATTACATATTTTAGGTATTTGAACACTTACCTTTATTTATTTCAAATAATAATTATTTACAGATATTGCTCTACAGTTTTTATCAACAAACCATCAGATAAAACATCAATTTCTACGCTACGCCACGAAATCATTGACAAATGACAATTGACATTGTCTTTCACAATTGACAACAATGCACTGTCAAAAACAGAATAATGTTTCTTAATGACTGAATATTTTAACGTAATGGTATCCCCGTAGATAATTTTTTGCTTATATTTCATGGATTTTAAATTCAATAGCTTTATACGTATTGGTACCTAACCCATGAATTGTGGAGACTATACACAAATTACCATTCTTAGTAACGAAGAGCCTTGCTGTGTTAAAATTATAAGCTGGCTTCGAGTGATGTTGATGAGTCCCTTTCATAAATGTGTATTGTTACAAAAACATAACATGTTATAATGAATCAATCAAAAAGCTAGCTTGCTCCTGTACCATTGCTTTTCAAGGTATCCATTTGTCTTCTGTACATAATAATTTTAGTATATAAGT
The DNA here is from genome assembly GCA_018238005.1 of Eurema mandarina. Classification (NCBI taxonomy): domain Eukaryota; kingdom Metazoa; phylum Arthropoda; class Insecta; order Lepidoptera; family Pieridae; genus Eurema; species Eurema mandarina. Next base: position 3,906 of record DWAJ01004910.1, on the reverse strand, counting down.
TATAATATTTTTTTAATTTGAATAATATTTCTTTAAAATTCATATAAATATTATATTGTAACGTCATTATCATTAAGTCGGAACATGGCTGTAGCGTTTAATTTATTAGATCACGATAAATACTCATAAAATTCTTTTTTTTTTCATAATAAATTCCAATACATATTTCTTAAATTCTCGAGTCTCAACCAAAAAGTATAGACGTAAACTCAATGCCCTACAGTAGACTATGAAATGTATGTGTGTAAAAAAATGAATCAATCAATTCAAGGGAATTCGAAATTGTTTATTGAGTGAATGTGATTGTTTATTTTTTAAATCGATTGCAAAAATATTTAACTACGAAGGATAATGAACGTGTTTAATATTCGTGTACTAAGTGAATTCTATGTTTTAATATAAGCTGCATGCTGCAAGGTAACGTATAATTAATGTTTTATATAAAATATAAATTTTATCGTTTTTCGTACAAATTCAATGTTTATCTTAATTTGTTTATATTGGGTTTCACTGTCGCTGGTTTTCTTTAATACTCTTGCTTTATAATCGCTTACAAAAACGCTTCATAGAACACAGGCATACTAAACAAATTATACCCTCAAAATTAAAATATATGGAGCTCTAATTTTTGTTAATCGGTTAAAAATATTAAATGATTTTAAAGTATTTCTAAATTCTAATGCTACTTCTATTGATTTAATTAACTTCAACAACGATATAAATTATTTTAAGGTTCCAATATTAATTAATTAATGTTTGTTTTAAACAACTAAAACATGTTTATTATTTTTTAGTCAGAATCTTCAATAAGTAATTATACTTCTCTCAACTTAATATTAATTATTTAACGCATAAGATTCTTAAAATAATTGAACTGATATAAAATATAATGTCTTATTACTTTTCTATAATTGGCCTTCAAGTCACTAGTATATTATTATGTTCATTCCTAGGGGTGATATAATTGAATTATTATAAGATGACATTCTATGATATGGTTTTGTTTCTTTAATAAATACTAGCTGTTGCCCGCGACTCACTCTGCATGGAGTTTCAAATAAACTTTGACGCCATGTAAATAATAAATTTTATTTTATTTTAAAGTGTTATTCTGCTATTTGGCGTGGGGACAAATCCAACGAACGAAAAACCATGATAATTGGTCTAGCTGATCTCGAGTTATAAGTGTTGTAACAAACCTGTCTTAGTCTATACTAATATTATAAAGAAGTAAAGTTTGTGTGTTCGTTAAATTGTAAGGGGTAATCTCGGCATCTACTAAACCGATTTAAAAAATCCTTTCACCAATAGAAAGCCACATTATTGCTGAGTGTGAAAGGCTAAATAATTAACATTATGCCCAATGAAGTGGGCACGGGGTCAGTTAGTTTTATATATAAAGCTTTGAAGATGCAGTGTACATATATGAAGGAATCTTATTTGAGATACATTATTCAAAGTTTCTTATATTTTTATTATTCTTCCTAATAGTTAGTACGTGAGTTCATAATTTAACAATCTAATAAAAGAAAAGTGCTGTTCAATGTTAAATAATTTAAACTTTATAAATATACTTTTTGAGTTATATAGTTGACCACTGTAGGTTAAAGTTATGAGGGGGGATGCAAAGACTTAAAGATTACTTTTAGAAGTAATTTTTAACTACTTTTTAATTGCTGTTGTTACCTGCAAGGACATTTCTCAATTCAGATTTTTTTCTGCAACTACAACTTTATTATATTGACTTACTTATGGAATGCAAATTGTTAGGATTTATTTTGATGGGGATTTATTAAAAAATGATAGTTTTGGGAATTCAGAGAAAAGAGCAAAACCTTTCTTCAAATTAAAAAGGCATTAAACATAATGAGGTTTATTATCTTTTTAAACAAAATTTTCATATAATTATCTCTATTAATAAGTTGCTTTACTGAATGATTGTTACCCTATGCAAAAAAATTATGTATAAATTGATGTATGTCTTAAATATTTTGTACAGTTGCCATGCCAAATATTTTTAAAAAGGTTTCGTCTGTCAATCTTCATGCTGCATCCCACGAACTGTAAGTGTCAGATAGTTGAAATTATCGTAGATGATATATTTTTATGGCCGCTACCAAAATGAAAAAAAAAATTAAAAACAGAAATAAATAAATATGTAAAGGGGCACCCATAGATCAAATGTTCCTTATTTCTGCTTTTTTTTGCTCCACATATGTTAATTCACAGATTTAAATTTGAGCATTACTTTTAATAGCAAGTAAAATTCAATGTCATTTTATACATACAGTAACATAGCAGCAGCAGTGATGGTTACGACTGCTTCGTTCTGAATCGCGCTTATTCTATGTGTTCGAGACTTAGCATATATATCTACAACAGGTCGTCATCGAACCACGAACATAAAAATCACATGTAACATATATCTTAATAAAACTAAGTTACTTAAAGTAACACTTGAACTGTCAAAGTAAAACGAAACAAATATGTAACACCGGTTTGGAAAACCTTTTTTTTTAGAAAAGTACCTGCAAGGAACTCAGTAGAGTGTAAAGCAGTGATTGTCAACGGCGTGACGCGGAACTTTTGTGTTCCGCCAAATTTTAAATATGTATAGTACGCATATGTATAGCCGCAAATATGTATAGCACGAGTCACGAAACTTTAGCGCTGAACGAAACCTGCGCAGAAGTCAAAAATAAGGTATCGTAGTAGCGGTGCGGCGCGCGGGGCGCGTGATCGTCGGGTGCGCGAGCGGTGCGCGGTTGTCCCAGTCGTGTTGTCATTCTCGCACCAATACGTAAATTACGAGCGCGATTCTACCAATGCGCAGCTAATCTCGTCCACATCTAAACATAAATGACGCGTACTGTAATAATGTATAACAAACAGACCAATACGTGACTCTCAAAGCTGTTTTTTTGTATGCCGCCAAATTTTGAAATCGTTAAATATTTGCCGCATCAAAAAAAAAATGGTTGAGAATCATAGGAGTAGAGAAATAATTTGAAGTAAAAATTTAAAGGTAATATGGTTATGATCTCGATTAGTTGAGGAGAATCTTCGGTTCAGAACAAGATTATTAGTATAGTTTATAGCTTCCTACTTCTTAAGAAACACGATTGCACACATTAAGAAAGTATAAGCAAATTATGCATATTCAAGCCTAGAAAGAGTCTAGTGTTATATAAATTTATTATTTATTATTCAATAGCATTATTTATCCATCGGCCCGATATGAAAGCGTTACCGTACATGTATATCGCGTTTGGTAATGTATGTTGGTTGCATCCTAATTGATACACTAGTTTCGGTTACTGGTTTTGTTCGTTGTTCATATGTTTTTTCATATGATTAACTGATGGATCGATTTTATTTAAATGTTGTAAATGGGTAGTTTGGATTGTGAGAGGAAGAATATTTTCGGTTAAAATTAACGGTAAATTTTTCAATTTTGTCAATTTTATATTTGAATACGTTATTTGAGGATGATAAGACGAGTTGTTAGCAAAATAGTTAATGTTATATTGAATTTTCACATAATGACGAAATTACTTATTCGTACATGAAAAATACAAATTTGAAAAACACTACATTTATAACTCTATACTAAATCGTTTGCGTAAGAAGTATTTTAAAATAAAATTTTGTATAATATTATTGTAGACAAACAGACACAAGCGCCTACTTGAGAACTAATTAAATAATTTAACACTCCCTTTTCGCTTCGCGGTTTCGCGCCATAAGTTTTGACAGTGACAGACGATAAGCGGCGCGCGCGATCGTGCGTTCGAATTACAAAAATATTTATTCGTTCGTAAATGTTATTTTTGGCCAGTATAGGGATAAGCTTTTTAGTTTTAAACTTATTATAAGTTTAATTTTCGGAAATAATTTGTGTTAGGG
>DWAJ01004909.1:0-12226 GCA_018238005.1 Eurema mandarina | reverse complement strand
GGTCCGGGGCATCCAGAGGCAACGTATATCTATTGGGTCGTGTGTTACACCACTTGGCGTAGTCCAAATTACTGTGATTGGACTGGAAAATTTAATCTCTAGTTAATATCATGTCTTATGACTCAAAGTGAGGAACGTCGATGTAGTACACCCCTGCCCGGAGCAAAGTTCTGGGTAGCACTACATTGGTTATGGGCTGGCGTTTCTCTTACCATCAGGAGGGCGTCCAGCTCGTCTCACCACTTCATACAATAAAAAAGGTATATACTTCTTGATTTATAACTTAACTAGCCGTGAATAAGTGGCAATACCGGAATAAGATATAGTATCCTATGTGTTATTCCAGGATGTAGTCTACTTGCATGCTAGCTTAGTAGATCTTGCGTGCATGAGTAACAAACTTCCCTATACGAGTATTTATAATACTAGTAAAATCTGTGTATCTTTTGATTGAAATGTAGATTACATAAAATAGTTTAAATTATATTTAGCAAAAAAATTGTGTCATATAAAATTTACGAAACGCTCATTGTAGTAGTTATACCTATTTTTAAAAATGTATGATTGAAAAAGCTACCTATATAAAATCATTTGGTACCTGATTAAAAAATCTATTCCTTTACCCATGTAGAATCAAAAACTTAAAATTTTAGAAATATTTTTCTCATACTTCAATCCAAAACTATAAAAGAATTCCAACATTAAGATCTTATATGAGAAGAAATCATATATAGTTTTACGAGTATATAATATGTTATATAGCTTACTCGAATAGCGTCGACAAACATGGCGTCGATAATCTTGGCGTCCTGGTACGTGCACACGTCGATGTAAAGGTTCCCATCCCGCTCGAACGAGTTGATGATGTGTAAGAAGAACATGGTGTCTGTCCTGTAGCGCTTGACGCTTCCATCTATACGGGATACGGTCACTATATGCGTCTGTAATAGAATATATATTTAGGTATGTATTTTGTAGACTTTACTCTGCCATTTTTTTCTGAACCCATCATCTGGAATGATTTGGTAGCTTGTTTTCAAACTATGTAAATACGATCAAGTACTTCGTGATTACGAAACGAGATTTTATATCACATAAAAAAAAGTTTAATTGTATAATTATAGCGCATTTTTAAATAAAAGCTTGTAATTTAAAGAGATATGAAGTTATTTATTTCAAAAGCGGAACTAACTATTTCTAATTGTTGAACAAATTATTTTGTAATGCCATAGCATTACAAAATAATTTGTAATGCTATTGCTAAATGCTATGCGATTTATAAGTTTTACTACAAGCAAGCCTAGTGGAATGATATATTTGACTATAACTTCATTCCAAAGCCAATAATAGATGAGTCCTTAAATAATGATGACGAAAACATACTGTGTAGCAAAACTAAAGTAAGCACTTCGAGAAATATTAATTTTCATACTAACTTCATACTCAGGGTACCACTTCAGCGCGGACACGTAAGCTTCTCCATTCATTTGACACTTGATATACCGAGAGAGTGAGACCGACAACGGCTGCTCGATAATGACGAAGTAGTTCTCTGTCATACCTACAAAAAATGTTTCAGTACAACTTTTATACGCGAAAATTTACTATGGCATTTTTGTATACTATGTGTAAAACACTTCGCTATTTTGATGAGTTCCATTATTTTATTATACTAATAATACACTGAATGCCTATTTTTCTTTAGCGATTTTAACAATTGTTTATGGGCGGAGCCTTTGTGACCAGCAATGGTTTTAAGATTCATTAATGTTTCAATTATACGAGTCTTTGTATTTTTGTACTTTCCGCTTATAGGTGCATAATTATTAATTTCTTAACATTTTGAAAACGCACTTACCAAATGAATGCATATAGCAGGGATGAATAAACCACCTGGGGTTAATCGTTGCCAATATTTCTGCTGACTCGAACATGTCGCCTGAAAAATGACAGCTATTTTTAATACAAAAAAAGCATTGCAAACGTTCTATTAGATATTCCTCAAATTTAATTAAACTATAATTATCTTACTTCCCTGTACTATTCAATACATTTTTACTGTTTATTAAATAAAATATATATATTAGATCTATTTTAAGTAAGGTCGCCAGTTATCTATAGTTTTTGTTTTAAAAATAAGATTTCTATAAATGTATCGAAGTGTAAAAAATGACATCGAAATAATAACTTACCTTTTTCCTTGTAAGGAAACTTTACGATCAACAATTTTAATCTACCCTTAACTGTGTGCATGCCGATGTTATACACATCTCCTGAAATAGTTTAAAAGTTAGCAGATTAATAATTAATTTAATGCAATCTCTCAGGGAAAGTGTAAGATGAATTATAAACTTATTGTTAGCGTTAGCATTTTTTGTTTTGACAATCGAATTATATGAAATATCATTGATCTACATACAATCTTTATAATTTACGAGTTTAAATATGAATTATAGAGAACTAACCGTTAGAGGCAACATGTGGATGTGCTGTATGAGACAGCAGTACCGAATACATCAGATTCCGTCGGTCCATCGTCTCTAACGTCACTGGGTCTATTCTGTAATCGTTTAAAAATCATTTCATTAATTAGGAAAAACCTAGCAGGATCTAGATCCTATAAGACTATAAGACTGGTCTTATGACAGCGATAACCTCTGATAAAATATTAACAATGAAATATTATTATTAAAATAAAAAAATCACTCAACGCTCTTAAGTCTAATGTTTCAAAATATTTTAGTTCGAATCACAAAAACATATTCCTATTTTCAGTCAGAGTCCTTTTTCTAATTTTCTTTCTATAATATTTAAATTGAAACAGTGCGTTTCTATTAGTCATTAAATTTGCAGTTGTATCTGATGCAACATTTTTTAAGAGTCTCTAATAATCCAACATAAAAATTCGTTTAAAATTATTTTTTTTAAATTAATTATAAATTTATTATCGATTATTAATATGACTATTTATGTTTTCTTCATTTATTATTTTCATTCAAGTACTAGAAATTTTCTATTGCTCAAAAAACGTTCCTCACCTATAGATCAAGGGAACTTCAGTGAGCGCGTACATTTCGTCACCAAATGGATACACGGATATGACAGCATTGTCAGTCATATGGTCTGCCGGGTTGAACACACTGGAGAATCTAAAATAATATGAAACAAATAAGATCTTAGAGAATTTAAAATAACATAAAACCTACAACATATGATAGAAATTGCTTCTAGTGGTTTTGTAATAGCTTTTACCCCTTCGGTTTATTCTCCTTCTTTTGCCCTCCTCAGGGGAGAAGGAGGCGGTTGTGTCTGACTCACACTAAATGGTGTCACTATCGACGAAAAACCCACTGGTGTTCCTCCGCGCACCCACTCATGGACAGACTCGCGAAGACGTGGTTGAGTTTTATGTGACATGTATTGTTATTTTTTTCACTAACTATTAGGTATTCATTCTATATACCTAATAGTTTCCGTTACAAATACCTTAATGATTTTCTTTGCATTTCTTTAAAATAATCTTCAATCAGAATAGTTTTTTTTTTAGATAATTTAGATAACAAAGGAACTACAGACAATTAGAGAGTTACACTATCTATTATATATAGTAGATTCTTGTAAATTGTGAGTAAAATCGAAGTATGCAAATTTTTTTTTTAAACTGAGCTTAAAAGTAAATTAAACATTTTTATACGATGAAGTGGGGAGACAAGCTGGACTCCTGATGTTAAGAGAAACGCCAGTCCATAACCAGTGCAGTTCTACCCGGAACTTTGCTAAAGCTAAACTCCGGACAGAGGAGCACTACACCGACGCTTCCCACTTTGAGTCACAAGATGTTAAGACTCATTGGCCCAGTAATCACGCTGGCTACGTTTAAAGTCAAAGTCAAAGTCAAAGTCAAAAGTATCTTTATTCAATTAGGCTACATAGAGTAACACTTTTGAATTTAAATGATTGCATTTTCATATGTACGTGACTTCAATATTTAATGTTAATAATATAGTTATGTATTCATAATCATGGAAGTTTAATTGACAAATTGCTTTAGTTTTCTGGGCTATTACTAATGTTTGCGTAAATAAAATATTATAATCCACTTAATGATTATTACGGTAAGAACGTGAATTATCCCTTTATCGCAAATATATTGTTAAAATGATCAATTATCTGCAGGTTTCTGAATAATTATTAACATTATCATACAGATACGAAACGTGATTTGAGTAATAAACTCCTACAATCACAAAGTAATTGAAATTTGGATTCTTGTTATCGTTTAATCTCCAAATAATCGCTGATATGAATTCAGATTTGCTAAAATTAGGCAAATAACCTTTGGATGTTTTTAAATTCTTTTAGGAGTAACGATTTGGTAACACTTATCATAATAAAAAAGTGATTACTAGATACTGTTTGAGGAAAGTATTGTAAAATATTCGCTTAAACGTTTTAATAATGCACAAAGGGTATAAAAAATTAGATAAAGGAAAAAATTGGCGTCCAAACAAAGCAAACATCTTTTGGCCTTATTGAGGATTTAGATTACCTTAACTATATACTTTTTAATAGATTACTTCACTTCACTGCCGTTTTCTCATGGCTAAGGGTCGTGGTTATCATTAAAAACAACTAGTGGAAAACACTATTTGTCTCCAGGCAGCCTTGTCTTCTGTCAGTTGTATAGCAATCTTATCTTTTTAATCATTTACCCACATTTAGCCTAATATACTTCCAGTTACAATATATTTTACTACTCTATTCCTTTACTCATCGAGATCTAGTCATGCAATTTATACTATGTAATAATTATAATAAGACGCAAATTAATTAATTAATTCGCGCAGTGGTAGCACAACTGCTTTCTGCGCGAAGGGTCGTCTTGGGTTCGATCCCCACACCGGAAAAATATATTTCTAATTTACATTTGTATTTTTCTGGGGTCTGGGTGTTGCTATGTATTGTATGTATGTATTTACAAAAGAAAAGTATGTATATGTAATTTATTCCGTTATCTAGTTGCCATAGCACAAGCTCCTGCTTAGCTTGGAACTAGATGGCGTCGTGTATAAATGTCCTGAAAATATTTATTTATTTATTGTATTTTCAGGAGGAGATTAGCCGTGTTCTTGGTGAAGCCATTCGCGCCGTTTACGACAGAATCTGGGGTGGCCGATTCTCTCTGTAAATTTACTTGTATTCTTAACTTTCATTTATTTATATAAACGATACCCTTTTAAATTAAAACTGAAAAGAGATTTGTATGATTTGAATAAAACATTCGACATAATTTGTTTTTTTTATTAAACATGTATTAAAAATAAGAAGAATATAATTTATTTTAAATTTGTGTCTTAACCGGTACATTATCCCCTTCCTTAAATACCGACAACATATTCGCCGATGAGACTATTTTACTACTGTAATATAGTATGAGTATTTAAATACAATAAAAATTATTTAAAGATAAACTTTTCAGAACAAAATTATGTAAGCTTATAACGTTAATAAGTCAATCCTCATGATACTGTTACGTGTTACAACCCGCACAAAACTGAATTTTTGTTTTTCTATGACACGTATACGTAGCGTACGTCTTTATTTGACTGACATGTATGAGTACTATATTTCTTGTGGGCGTGATAAAAGATGTTATGATCAATATTAATATAAAAAAAAATATTTTATTCCAAATGTCGACCCTTTGGAATAAAATATTTTTTCACCCCTAACCTATAACCCCTGGCGCATAAGGTAGTGGGTAGCTTAGCTACTGCACTAAGCGGCTCAAAATTTTGTATCACTTCGTCGAAACTTGTTGCCTGGACGAAGCAGTGACCTAGCGACCCTTAAATGAGAAATCATCATCAAATGGTTAATTGATTATAGAATAGAATAAAATTAAGAAGTTTGTCTTTTAAATATTTTTTACTAAAATTGTCATGCTGCCCTGAAGAAACACATATGTTACATTATATGAATAATGAATATATTATATATTATATTATAGTAAGGAATATTTTTTTCGAAGAAATTCCATCCAACGAAGGTTTTTACAATAGTATATTTTATTAAAAAATATTTAAGCATTGACTTAAAATATTTCTAAGTTTATGCATACAAATAAGATTGTAGTAGGTTTACTTTTTATCCGATAACAGGTTTTCTATAAAAATGTGACTGTCATCTTATATAAAATGAATTTAATTTCTCCAATGCGTGTTTGATGTTTGTAGACCAAAAGAGTCAATATCAAGTTATATCCGTCCAAATATGTCGCTAATTTCTGCTTTCTTAATTTTATTATCACTAATTTATTAAAAACGCCACAGTTTGTAATGATGTAGGGATAGTTTTTATTCTTTCGATAAATTCCTGGCGATATTTCGCCGAAGTATGGAAAGTTCAATGAGCAAGAGTCAAGACGACAGCATATGAAAATGTAGAATTTTCATAGTTTTGACAGAGCATATTCTGTCTCAAATAATAACAAAATATATTACCCATATTTTATGCTTTCAAAATAGCAAAATTATATTTAAATATAGCGCATTAAAGTTACGGAGAGGGGGCTAATAACGTCACATCTTAGTAGAAAGCGTGCGTAGCAGTGACGTCATACAACTTTTCAAATCCATGTATCTCCTTAAGTTTTTGAATCAGAAAACATCTGAAAAATACGTATCTATTACTTTTTAATATTCTATCGGACAGATATTAAAAAAAATTTTAGTCATCATCTAATTTTTGAACTGTAGGAAACAATAGACACATAATATGTGGAATATTATTCCGCAATCTCCTCGGAGAAGAAGAAGTAATAACGGATACTCGAGAAGTGCTGCCATACCGACTAAAACTGACCGGGGGTGATGTTACGTAATACGATTTATGCAAGGACGTAGATAAAGGCCAGGATTATCACATCCGTAATTTTTCCACAGAAATTTTAGCTACGCGGGTAGCTACAGGCAATGTTTTTGTAATGATCAATTACCAATTAATCCATATGGTGTGATTCAAGATAATTAGGTGTGGTAATACGCATATCAATAAAGTTATTATTATTTATATTAAAATGAGATAGCACGTGCAGTATAAAAGAGTGAATTGCACTGTATTCGTTATGCAACAGTAAACGGTGAGTACAGATTTGGTAATTAATTTATGTAAATATTTAAATTTTTAGGTAGTATTAGTAAGTAGGACTAAATTTAAAGAAATAATAAAAAAATATATAATATTTATTTTATTGGCTTACTAAATTCTACTTCTTACTAAAGGCACCAATATGCAATGCAAAGTAAATTTAAATTCCAAGCTGCGAAGTTCTACTCAAGAAAAATCTTGAACTATCGGAATGGTTACGAAGCGTACTATAATTACTTAAAGTAATTTTCCCCTCCCTCCATCTCCCCATAATGACCCACCGTTACCTTAACGTTAGGTAACAATAAAAAATAAAGACACACAGGACACCCCCGTCCCCCAAATTGCTTTGTTGAAGATTAGTTATAAATAGGTAATTAAATTTGTTTCAGTCGATTTGTCACAATGAAACTCTTCGCTTTCGCTTTCGCCCTCCTCGTGGTTGGTACTTCTGCTGTCCCTCAGCCCGAGGATGCTGAAATCGGTAAGAAAATTAAAAAAGTACAGTTGAAAATGTACGGCTCTAATATTCAATTAGATTTTGTACTATATCATAAATGCACTTAATGATTTATGGGAACTAATATCAAAAATTTGCGAAGAAAAACTTAGGAGATCGTTTATTATTGCTTTTACACTTTCTGCTATTCTAACTATTTGAATTTACTCTAACATAGCCTAAATCTGAAACCTAAAAGGACAACCACTAAAACTCTCAAATTACTTTTTAACCTTGATCAAAATAAGTGATTATTTTACTTACAGTGGCTAATGAGGAACGCGTAGTAGTTGGAAATATCAGGGACATTATCGACCGAATTCAGCAGACCATCCGTGAGCGTGGATTGGACCCTCTCCACATTGAAAGCTTCAACTATATGTACAATATTCCTCTGTAAGTGAATTGACGCTACCTCGTTCACGCTGTACCTACTTCTTGCATTACTACTACTACTTTTGGTAGATATGGATTCTGGTGTTCACGAATTATGCCCTTAGCAACACATTTCGTAATTCATTTTGATTTAATATTACATATTCTTTTTATAAAGGGATACCTTAAATTTTTAACCTATTTCTCAGATTATCATATCAGACGACTTAATTAAAATCATTTACCTTACTTCCAGATTGTTGAACATTCACTTGTTCATTGATAACTTGGTTTTTACTGGTGCCAGCGACATTCAGATCAATGAGTTGGACTACTACATCTTTTTGAATAGATTCCGCTTCGATTTGGAGCTTCCTAGACTAGCTTTAGCCGTCGGTAAGTTGAGCATAAACTTTATTATTACCGATAGCAATATGGATGAACTGGAACCGGTGATATAGTTTTTGGCAGAATTTGCTTATACCGCTAAAATTACCTATTTGTTTTTAAGTCGATAATTCCTCATAAGAAAATTCCCAAAGTCGTTTCCTTGAGAAGGATGTATTTTCGTACCACGTCAAGCGGATGTGACAGACATTTTTGAAGACACTAGTGAAACAAGTTAAAATGTAATATATATCAATCTGAATTAGTTTTTACTTCTTTATATATAAAGGCTAGCAAAAATAAATCTTAATCAATTTTGAACAATAATTATTATCAATGAATTGAAAATCAATCATGTCAAAATTTTAATCATCAGAATGGATGTTCGTTTTATCTGTAAACTTTTTGTCTTAATTGAATAATATTGTGATAAACTTATTTTCATATCTAAATACATATTTATTGTTTAATTATTCTTATATTTCAGGATACTCTGGTGCTGACGTGGATGTCCAAGGTTCAAAATACAGGGTAGTGTTGTGGGGACGGTAAGTCTATCAAATAGTTAAAGATAAAAAGTAAGTGACTTTATCAAGAGGATTTAAAAATTATTTAGTTACTACAGTAGGGTTGAGGTTATTTATCTCGTTATCAGTGCTTTTAGGTTAGTCTAACCCAGGAGTTGCAATAGAGCTTACCATTTCTTATCATTGCTTTAGTCAAGGACAAAAAAGTTATGGTAGACAGGCCTGTGTCCTTTCCTTTATTCTATTTACTGAATCTCATGATGTAAATAAAGATATATTATCTGTACAAATGCAAATCTTTTATTTTATGCTTGATGTACGAGTTACTTTAAGGTTATGTAACAATGATTCTGAAACTCCAGCGTCCAGCTCGTCTCCCCTCTTCATAGTATAAAAAAAAAAAAACTTCTGGTATATAGTTCATCGCAAATACAATATATGATATTATATTATTTTAATACGTAGTTTTGTTAAAATGAAACGCGAAAATATTATAGTAAAGTTAGCGAACTATTAAGTTTTTGGGTTTTAATAGGGGATCATTTTTGGGTATTTCAGCGAATCGTATTTTTATTTTATTTTTTTTGTGAGTAGGTATCATTAATAATGTGAAAAATTCAGGCGCAAAAAACCAGTTATGATGTACCGTTACGACCATAACTATGATGATTTAAAACAAAAAGTTTCTTGGATAAGTAATTATTATAAACTAGCTGACCCGTGCCCACTTCATTGGGCATAATGTTAACAATAATTTTTGTATATAACCTATGACACTCAGCAATAATGTGGCTTTCTATCGGTGAAAGAATTTTTAACATCGGTTCGTTAGATCCCGAGATTACCCCATACAATTTAACAAACACACAAACTTTACTTATACTTACTTTACATCAATATTTTTATTAAAACAGAATTCATGTACTAATGATCTCTTAATATACTTAATCTATGTTAATCACTAAAATTCAACCAATAAAAGTCCTCTTATATAAGTCATAAAAACCCGAAACTAGAATAATTCTAAGAAAATTAAAATTTTCAGTTAAGTGCTATAAAATTAATTAAAGCATTTAAGTGTTAATTTGGCTTAATGACAAAGGTAAGTAGCTACTTTATAATACTTAAAATCGTCATGAACTTTCTAATATACCTAATTAAAAATAATTCTACGAAATAAATTTTTCGTTTTTACAGTCTTAAGAAAGAAAAAAATTGACTATGTTTTAGTCCTTAGACTTGTAATATAAAGATAGGTTACGGTGTAACTATTATATGTGTATACATTTATACTCACATATTATCATGCAATAGATTCTAAGGTTGCTTGAAAGAGATCACTTTCTAGTTACAAAAGCCGCTATATTCACACAACCAAATTCTTATAAAGATTAAAAACAAAGCATCACGTACTTTAAATAATCTGTAATAAACATCAAGATTACTACTTGTATTAATAATTAATTATTTCTAAGGTGATAATTAAATAGTTAACCACAATCGTGTGGTTTAGTTAATTCACTATTAACTTCCATACAGCTGCGGTTAAGCGTTTGCTATTACAATGTACTAATTAAAACATAATTATTCAATGAAACTACATTTTGCAGCTTACATGGTTTTGACACAATAATCTCATGACAACTATAGAATGCTTTCGTATTTCATCTTGGTTATTTTTAACAAGTTATTATTTATAAAATGTTACTATTTAGTATAAAAGAAATCGTTTCTACCTGTCACCATGTATGACTTAAACTTATGTAATAGATGATTTGAGAGAAAAATTAAGAAGTATAAACATATACGAGTATTGTGTATGTCTTTCTTAAAGGCCAGCAACCCACTCTAGAGCTGTCAAGCTCTGCGAGTGTTTATGGGCGGCAATGACCACTTTCCATCAAGTGGCTCGCCTGCTCGTTTGCCCTCTATGTTATAAAAAGTTATCATACAGGTTTTTTGTGAAGCAAAAGCTGTCAAATTTGTCACATTAGGAAAGCTTTTAATGTCCATCATTGACACTAATTCATAGAAACATTGAATTTGAAATAATAATAATAATTTATTAAATTATCAATTACTATAAAATTTTATGCCTACGTAAATTCCATATTCAAGTTACAATAGCCAATAAAATATGATAATAATATTAAATACAAGCCTGAAAGATATAAGAGCGGAAAATGGGCCATATTATTTTTTTTATAAAAGTAGATTTTTTTTTTCACAGAGGATAGATCAAACTATACAATGCTTTTCTGTTACTTAGAAGAAATCACTCATTAGTCTTCTGACTATCCGCTATTTACAAGTACATACTTGGTTGTATTTGTTTATACATTTAACTTTAGATATAACTTATATAATATAATGATAAACTAAATATTTTTGTGATATCATAACTAAGACATACGACTACGTCCACTGTTACGTAAAACGGAACATCTCATAAAAGTTACATTACATTGTGTCTGAACCGAACCAAATGTGGCCCAAGCTGGTTTGATTTGGGATTCTGTCACGAACCTTAGCCATGCATAATGCAATAGTTATGCGTTAAGTGCATCGGTATTTCAGTTCATGTAACATGGAAATTCAGGGATATTTGAATTAAACACATTATATGCACCGAAAATAGATGCTGTTTTGCATACGAGCTTAAATCTCTGACTATATAATCGTATTATTAATGTAATTAAAGTTTAAACTAACTGTTTTTTCGTAATGGAGTTAATTATTTCGAACATGGAAGATTAAAAAAGAAACTTTGTCAAAAGTCACATCAAAAAATATATTTCACAATTTTTATTATAAAGTATTTCATGCTAGTAGTTTATTTTGCGATACAGATTCATAGCGCAACGCATTTATGTTATTTTGTGTGTGTTGTATGCGTAGATTGATGTCAAAAGTGAGCTTATACAGTATACACGTTAAAATCAGACAATTTTTTGAATGTAAAAGTCGGTGTTTTTATATTGTATTTTTATATTATATTTCAATTAGTAGCCCAAGTAATAAAATCATACTTAAATATAAAGCACTAGTCAGTTTAATTACGTTATTGAAAGGTTATTTAGGAAACAAATATGTTGTACACACATTATTGATAAATAATTATTTAACATAAGTTTTCTATTTGTTTGTGTATTGCTAAGAAAAAATGTTCTATTTTACAACAGCAACTGAATTTATTGCGAAGAGTTTTTATAAATGCTTTAGATAATGGAAGTAATTTTTTTTTTTTTTTTTTTTTATCAAGTGGGTAAACGAGCAGGAGGGGTATTTT